>OMKN01022501.1:4927-32003 GCA_900302345.1 Melanonus zugmayeri
GGGGGGGGGGGGGGGGGATGACGCATCTGGTGTTGTTGAGCAGCAGACAGAAGCACAAAGAAATAATGAAAGGAAGCGAGAGAAGAGCTCCACATCATGTGTGTAGCAGAACACATGGGCTGAGTATATAGGGCTAAGAGTAAGTATCAGATCACATACAAATAGAGATGGATTCACTCTATCTTCATATCTTCTGCCTCTATGATAAATGAAAGAATAAACAAGTCACCATAAGCATTTTTGTTGTAATTCAATTTGGTCACCTCACTAGGTTAGGCTAGGTAGGGTAGGTCATGAGCTCATATAGCATATCCGCTCTACCGAAACTCTTACTTCCTGTGGACGTCAGTAACAGTCCCTGGAGCGAGAAGATAAGTGTGTGGAATGCTGCTGCTAGAACTCAAAAATGTGATCACATTATTCCCGTTCTCTGCTCAATTGGAGATCAATGCTGTGCTCCTACTCCTACTACGCCATTTCACCTCATCTGCTTCAGACGCTTTGTAGCTGTGGTCATCATATCCATGGTCCCTTGTTCATCCTCTGTGTTTTGACGTGTTGAGCTACGTCCTCCAACTCGGCCGGTTCCCATATGAAGCGGCGTCTCCATGATCGTTAGGTAGCGGCTGTTCATTCAACTGGCTGATTCCTACACTCAACCAGCTCTGGGCTACCATCAAGATCGACTTTGCTGTGTTGTATTGTATTTTACTGGCCACCGGTTTCCTCATCACCCCACCACCTTTCAAAACTCTCTGTAACCCTGGCTGATTGTGATAATTTTGGGTTGTCCTAAAACAGGGGTGATTTTAGACCTTATTTAGTGGGGCTGAAGCCCCACTGTTTCAAATTATTATTATTTTTTCTAAAATAACCACTTTCTAAATTAACCACTTTCATTTAGGTTTCATCCAAACTGTTAGGCTGATAATTTGAATGAAAACAGTGTCTGGAAGGAGTCGAGGGACCAATTGGCAAATTCTCCTATAACATACAGTACATAACCTATGGATGTATTAGATCTAACCATAGCCTTAGCTACTATGAGGTCACTGAGGTCCAGACATCCACCGAAGTCCGGACCTCGGACCTTATTTCCACCAAAAAAGTTCTCGTCTGCCTGGCAGCAGTGTGTATGTGTGCTGGTGCCAAGGCCTAAGTAAAATGCCTTGTAGGCCTGTTGCCTACAAATTCAAAGCTTTTACATGATTTTAAACATAGCAGTGAATGATGCGGAACAATATGCAAACGTGAAGTTAAAATTACACTGGTAAATTGAAAGCAGAATAAAATACAAACCGAAGGTGAAATATTGTCATATTGCAAGAACAAAGATGACAAAAATTGCACAGAATGAATTGACATGGCTGCCAGTACACAGATTAGTTGGAGACAAGAAGGGAGACTGGAAATATCAGCTATATTTAGGACTACAATGAACTTTGGAGCTCTAACGGACCATGCTGGTTCCTTCAGAGGGAAGGGCCATGCGATATCTATGTTGTAAATTTGTATTTATTTCATTCAACTGCATGTCCCACTTTGACATATTTCTAAACATGCATTTTGGGAATTTTTTTTTTTTTTACTAGTGTGTCTAATAAAGTTGCTGTGGGTAAGCTACAAGAGTGTAATGTTATGTAATGATTGTTAGAAATGCCATAGCCATCCGTCAGCTATTAATGAGTGAAATGCTCTGTGAGAATATCTGTTCTGGTTGACTGCGCCTGCCTCTGTATGAGACAATTTAGATTGTAGACTGCTCCCTGCTCATTTCTGACCAATCCAGGCATCTGATTGGTTCGGGGAACCCATCTTGCTTGTCAATCACACAACGTTATCATAGCTCAACTTCTCAATGGCGGAGTTTCAAAATGTTGCTCTCTTTCCAACTCTCACATCTTACCGACAACAACTTTAAGTGTTACCCCTAAATAGACAATATGATTGAACAAAACTGTTATAGTGTGGACAGTATTTATATTAGATTTCTAAAACAATAGTTGAATGGATAGAGTATTATAATGTGTCTTTATTTCTTATTGGTTAACCTTTTTTAACATCTGCTCCCACTACCTCTCTGGACACACCCTCCACTCGTCTGCATCGCAACACTGCCAATTACCAATCTCTGGCTCCTCCTCGAAGACCTCATTTACCCACCTACGATTCATCAAGCTCATCATCTATATCAACATCGGTGTTTCTTCATCGCCAGATCCAATTCTTCATCGCCATGTCCTGCATTTCTAAGAGTTATCCAGTTTTGTTATCTCCTCGTGCTTCCTTGTTTCCCATTTCCCATTTCCCATTTGTTTAGGTTATTCCCTGTTTCTATGGTTGTCTACCTGTGCCGAACCCTCGCCTGCCCAACTACTCTACCAGCCTGTTGCCGAACCTCCGCCTGTCCGACTACCCTGCCCGTTGCCCGCTGCCTTGTCTGATTATCTGTTAACGAAGTACCATGGAATAAAGACTGTTCATTGTTCCCACCTCTGCTTGTCGTGTATTTGGGTCCACCTGTTCCGAACCGTTCTGAACACCTTTGACTCCCTCCTCCCTGTGACATCATCACTGTGCCTGTAAGCTACGTTTTCCATGTGAATGCTGCCCAGAGAAGCTGCAATCGGTTGCTTGTATTCCCGTACCTGTTTAATTGCCTTATTACTAAAGTAAGGTTGTGAAGCATGTAACGTGTTTTGACAATGGATTATTATTTAGGTTACCACATATGGGCGATGAGGATATTTTGCAGCTTCAGCATGTGCTGTTAATTTATTTTTCTGGAGTTAGATAGAAAAGTGAGTTTAGCTAGTTAGGTGGCTACGAGAGCATCGCTACAGGACGTGACTGAAGTGGACTTTGCAGACAAGCAAGAGGTTGTGGGACCATGGCTATGTTTGGTGCTATCAATGAGTTTGTGGAAGGCAATGCGGACTGGACTGAGTATGTGGAAAGGTTGGGACACTTTTTCTTTGGAAGTGGAATTAACAAAGAAATGTGTGTGGGGCAAGGACCTACTAGTTAATAAAGAACTTTACATTTTGGTTTAAATTCCACAGCCGTGCAGTTTTCAGGCAAGGTCAGTCTGTAGCCAATTTCGTGGCTGAATCGTGTCAACTCTCAGAGCAATGTGAGTTTGGGAATGTGTGTTAGATGACATGTTATGTGACAGGTTAGTCTGTGGCAGTAATGAGGACAGTATTCAGTGCCGTTTACTGGGGGAAGCCACCCTAACATTCAAGAGAGCATTAGAGATGGCTCAGGAAATGGAGATGGCTGCTCTTAATGCAAAAGTCATTCAGAAGGCAAATATGGGGGCACAGGTGGGTGTAGTGCACCAAGTGAGGAAGGAGACGGCAGAATGCAGTGGAATGTTTCAGGTGCGTGTGGGGGGTGGGGGGGACATTATGCAAATAACTGTACATTTACAGAAGCTGTCACAATTGCAATAAAAAGGGGGTCACTTATGGCGCTTTTCCACTATCGTGCCGTGCCGTACCGGAACCCGTGCTCCTATCCGTGCTGTTATGCAAATGAGCAGACCGCTGATTGGTCACAAATACGTCATCCCATGAGAGAGAGAGCGTTCGGCTGCTTTCGAAACCGGGGCTGTTAATATGTCACTTTATTACGTTTTTTCAGGCGAGAAAGTAACCATGTAGATTCAGAATATGTAGTCATTTTATCCAAATAACGCTTGTTTGGAAATTTGCTCTGATGTTTTCGGACATGAGGAGCCACTGGGTGAGAGCAGCATCATCTCATCATCTCAGCTGCTAGTAGCCCGACTCCTGAGCTGATCGGCCGATCAACGTCTCAGAACATGATCCATGAACTGATCTGCAGCTCTTGGCTGATTTACCGCAGGCTCTAGGCTGCGTTTCCCAAATGTACCTTAGCGCTACGTGTGTCGTGAAATCTCCCTTAAAGTATACCTTAAGCTACCGAGCCATTTCCCGAATGTACCTTACCTGTGTGTGTGTGTGTGTGTGTACATCGGGTACATCGATATCGGGAAATGTGATGGAAAATGTCTCTGCAGCATTTTGACGCTACTTTGCTTAATAATATTATTAATATTAAGTAACTCCTCCTACTTTCCCGGCCCTCTTCACGGGTCTGTTGTGTAATGGAAACGCGTACCTGACGGCCCGGCACGGGTAGGATAGGTATGCGTGCCGTACCGTACCGGGCTGGTCAGTGGAAAAGCGGCATTAGCTAAAAAGTGAATGGGCTGGGTAGGGGAACTTACAGTTCAGGAAGCGTCAGCCATCTGCTCATCACCTGGAAAGCACAGAGCAGGAGGAAGAGGAGATAGTGTTCATACAGCTTGCACCATGTGAGTGAGCCATGCACAGAGCCCATCTACACTACGGTGGAGGTGAATGGAAAGGCAATGTAGATGGCGGTGGATACAGGGGCCTCTGCATCTGTCATCAGTGAGGAGACCTACAAAGGAACATGGGATTGTAAACAGGCGTCAGCTCTCACATGTGCTAGGCTCAAGTTGAGGATGTGCACTGGGGAGAGTATTTCATTACTAGGGGGGCTCTAGAGGTGGACATTGCCTACAGCAGCCAAGGGGCAAGAGCAAGGGTCCTGGTTAAAGGAAGTGGACCTAGTCTGCTGGGGCATGATTGGCTTAACAAAATACTGTTAAACTGGGGCGAGATCAAGCACACGAGGGTGACAACAGACATCACGGAGGAGTATGCTGAGGTATTTAAAGATGAACTGGGCAACTGGGGTACGACGTACAAACTGTTCAAGTGGAGGAGGAGTTGGAGCGGTTACAGGAACAGGGCATTATCGAGCCTATCCAGTTTCAAGCTGGGTGGCGCCCATTGTTCTGGTCCTGAAAGCAGATGGCAGTGTTTGCATATGCGGGACTATAAGCTTACCATCAACCAGGCCTCCAAGCTGGACGCCTACTCATTGCCAAGGGGTGGAAGACCTGTTTGCTAACTTGGCAGGGGGGTCAGTCCTTTAAGTTCTTTTAGTACATATGGTGGCCTAACATGGACCAGGACTTGGAGAACAAGGTCCTGCTCACAGTGTCAGTGTCAACCAGAAGCTGGCACCCCTTTGCTCCCTTACATCCGTTGGAGTGGCCTGACCGGCCCTGGTCAAGATTACATGTGTATTTTGCAGGGCCATTCATGGGGTCACATATTTCTGGTGGTAGTTGATGCACATTCCAAGTGGATTGAAGCCTGCATCTTGAGCAACATCACAGCCCCTACGATGATCAACAAACTGTGTCAAGTGTTTGCCACACAGTACGGTCTGCCAGACACCCTTGTCTCTGGCAATGGAGCAACATTGAACAGCGAGAAAGAGGGACTGAAACAGAGCATCAAACTCTCACCTTTCCTGTTTCACGCCACAAACAACCATGGGGATCACACCAGCGGAGATGCTGATGGGGCGCAAGCCAAAGACACGCCCTGGACTTGACATGACCATTCAACCATTCAAGTGACTGTATTATGTGAAGAACTTCAGTGGTAGCAACCAACACTGGCTACCTGGAACTATCCTGAACCAAAGTGGTCCCGCCTCGTTCGTGTTCAAACTGCCCAGACCTGTCACCATTAACCAACCTTTTGCCACACATTTCCCCACACTTAAATACACAGGTGAACTAATTGGGGCAACCCAACACCAGAGGAGTTCACCATATTCTTAACTAAATAAACAACAATCAACATTAATATTCACACATATACCACCACATCAAAAGTGACTAAATAACATTAATATTCAATTCAATAAGATTTTATGTAAGGTAAGTTAAAATAACCATACAGTCCCAACATTTTAATCCGTTCCCCTGCCAATTAACTATGGTAGCTTTCGGAATTATGAAGCTGTCTTTGTTTCTCTGGGGAACCAGGAACTATAGATCACAAGGAGGTAAGTTAGGAGGCATAGTTATTATCAATAATTCTTGTGACAAATACTGTACATATTTAGAAATGTTATATGATGATATGTTAGCAGTTTTGATTACCAACAAACAATTGACACCTAGCATGTCTGTTTGCGGTATGCACACAGCTGCTTAACCATGACTTATACTCTTTCAGGACAGACTCTCATAACTGCTAAGAATTGGAGATCCATGAGCCCTTCTTTCCTGAGTTGCACAAACACACATTATGAATGAGTGCCCTCCATTACAGGCTCAGGCTCAGGATCATTTTAACGTGTTTCGATTATTTGATTATCGATTATTATTGAAGTTACCACAAAAACCTAAAAGAACAAAATACAGGTTGCTTGCTGGTACAGTAAAAAATACATTCTAATATGTCTCTAATGTATATGTGGTGAGCAAAGATGATCTCGTGATTTATATTTCTGTGTATTAACTTAACAGTGCTCTAATACAGCTGGCTAACCTGTTTGACCCAAGCACATGCCCCATATCTGTTTATGAGTCTTTTAAAGTAAATGTTGTTGTCACAATTGGCTTATACTTTTTCCTATGTTTCTCAAGCTTTTACTGTACATCATTTAATCTTCACTTCAATTTGACTTGCACACATACAGCTGGGTCCCTGAAGGCAGGAAGTTCTGTAAAAGCTCACATTTCTATGGTCCTGCAACCGAGATGTACATGTACATAGTTGGTCTACAATGCTCACTTCTTAGATGCTTCCAGAGGAGAGGTATAACTTGAATTTCCCAAATTATGCTTGTCACCATCCTGATGGTCTTCCATCCATCCATCTGCATTCTTGTTAAACACCCTGAAAGAGACATCAAACACACTCAATTCGTTGTCTCCAATTCATACCACAAACTTGAAACTTGTCTCTGATGACTTTATCCCAGTGTGTATTGAATGTCGTCTTCCCAATAAGACTTGACTTAGGCCTGAGCAAAGCTAGAAAATATGTTTTAGAATTCCATACAATTAATACTGACAAAATTGAGGCCAACTGCCATCAATTTGCCTTTTGTATCTAGATAGAGTCCAGGCTTTAACTTGATTTCCCTTTTAATTTGACTTGACTCTGATTTTAATGAGATACTAAACCTTTCCATTACAGTCTGTTATACAGTCTGGGTTTGACTTATAATAAATACATCTTTTTATTTTTTTTCATTGGACATCTGGCATTGAAAAGATAACATTATCTGTAGTGTTTAAAATGGTATACTGTAGTATCACATTTGTCTACTATGAAGCACAACATTTAAACCTTTAGTAACAATAATACGATTTCTTCAATATTTCCAAAATCCAAATAAGTTTCATTCAGTCCACAAGTTAGATGTGGACTGAATGGGTGTATTATTGGATTTAATTTGAGGTAATTATAGTTAATGTGATGCTGACATTTGTCCATATAGATGTGTGACATCATTTGAGATAGGGCCTCATTGTTTTGAACCACATCATTTTCTAACATGAACGAATACATGTAATTGTCCCTTGTCATTGGGATGATCTATATGTCAAAAACATACATCATTATTTATTTTTGTCCTGTAAGAAGTCAAAACTGGTTTACTAGCAACTAAAAATAAAAATGTACAAAGATATCATCAGTAATCTTCCTTTTTCTTAGGGGGTGTAGACTCTATAATGTTGGCAAAATGGAAGAGGACACGGAGTCCACCCTTGTGGATTTGTAGCAGTAGGAGAAGAAGAGGAGACAGAGAGAGGGAGAGAAGGAGGGAGAGCAGATAAGACAAGAGCTTGCAGAACTATGAGCGTTTCTGTTGTATAAGCCAATGAGTCACACTCACCATTTGGATCTTGAGAACTAATAGAAAATCGTTTGTTGTCTCTCACTTGGGAGCAGGCAAACTCTGCAAGGACACAAAAGGAAATAGGGGGAATCGGAAAACAAAGCAGAGCAAAGCAAATTATTGTTTCATGACATTTGTGATGTCGGGGGAAGATGCATTTCGACATGTGATAACCTTTTCATCCAATACATACCTCGATATTGTTGTAACCGTCGGGAATGAGATTTTGAGAAAACAGTTTTTCCACTGAACAATAATGGAAACATTGTTCTCCTGAGCACTATTTGCTTATTGAGGTAATATATCAGAAGTGTATATCATGACAAGTCATTAAGTCCTTGAATATTACTCAAATCAATGAGAGGAAAGGTGCATTTTGTGTGGCCCTAGCTGCTTCACGTTTGCCCAAGGATTTCATTAGACCCTCACCCTAGCAATCGGCTGTCTCCCAGCGGCATTGCAGTACAATCTGAGTCATGCTGCAAACTCAATAGCCCCATAGAATGCTATATACGGTCGTCAGAGATGACGTAAATCTACACTGTCATTTAATTTCTTCAAAATATGTGGCCATGAAAATAACATTACAAACAATGTGACTCAGCTGCTGTGTGGCTCCTAAATGCTTCACACCTCAACAGGTTGGATTACAATGAGAAGTTGTGAGTTGCCCAATGAATACGGTTGGAGGGTTTAATGAGGAAGATGAGTTGTTTGGTAGAAAAATAATCCAGCATATTTATTCTTACTTGCGTCAATCAATCAAAGATAGCGACATGTTCTCTAGCCTGCTATCAACCTACTGACCCAAAATGGTAGAACAACCAGCCTTATATATGCGCACAGGAAATTACCTGGACTTAACCATTAGACAGGTAAATCAACTAAACAAACTAAATACTTTTGCATAATTTTTATATTTACATATATATAAATTAACAAACTAATTATATAAACAACCCAAATTATTCATATTGCAAAGAAAAGGAATTCACAATACAGAATACAATATCATAAACCCTCCTCCTGGAACTTTAAAGTTCCAGGAGGAGGCCCTGGACACACAAATCCACAAAAACCTTCTAACTATGTAATTTAGGGTCTTATGTACATACTAGTAAGCATCTAAATAGTATTAGACATTAGTTTCAGTATAAAATATTGTCATTTACGTTTGCTCTTTACTACTTCCTGATTTTGGGTTTGAATTGGGCGGGATTATGCTTGAGATTTATGATGTCATAAATTCAACAAGAGTTGATTGTTGGCTCCCCCAGGAGGAAGGCTCATGGTGTTTCCCTCTGGGAGGTTTGAGAAGAAGCGTCCCGCCGGGACACGCCGCCGTCACTCGCTCGCCCGCACCTGCTGCGCCCACCTGCCCCCGACACGCGTACAGCGTGACGGAGACACGAGGTCATCCACCGGCTGCTGCACCCCAACAGCGCCTAGCGAGGCTCCTGGGGGGATGGAGGGGGCTACTGGCTATCGAGACGGCACTCGGTTCGTCTGGATAGCAAAGCATTTTGTAACTCACCATTCAGTGGCCAATTCAAATGAATTGTTTTGAGGCTTCTGCCTCATCCTCTGGAGAATCACACGGCTCAAACATATAGGGCTGGACTACACCGACTGCAGCGTGCACCATTGTCGTGGAAATGAGAGCTTGTTTGACATAGGCGGAGCCAGGGAGAAGTAAATCAAAAACGGGATCTGACACACCCACATGTTCTTGATGATGTTGACAAGATGGTAAGTAAACAATTGATAAACATTGCATTAAATAATATTTATGACTACTACTTATATTGATATTTATACACATCCCATTGTGTGAGTGCCAATTAATTTCTACTACAGGGAATGTGATCGCGGACTTCCCGACTCTTGATTCTCTTGTGTCCTTATTGTGAAAATAATAATTATGTGTTGTGAATACAATCATAACGATAGATGCATATAACTCAGATGCACAATTAATCACATGGCATTGGTAACAGAGCGCACCTCCTTACAGAAATTAAGATGGTTGTACAAGCCCCCAAGAAAATGAAACCTTAAAGGATAACTTCGGGATTTTTCAACCTGGACCCTATTTTCCCATCATTTTGGGTCTAAGTGACTAATGCGGACAAGAATTGGTCCAGTATTGAGTGAGAAGCCGCCAGCCGTCAGCCACAAAATGTCTGCAATGTAACCTTATAGGGCAGTAGCACCCGGTCATTTTACGCCCTCTAAAAGTGCTTGTTTTTGCCACTGACAGGCTCAGATTGTTATTATATGTGTCTGACAACATTATAGAAATGATCCCTACAGAGAAATATTACTTTTTTCTTTACCTTTTGCTTGATCCGGTCTGTTTGTTATTGTTTCTAACCAAGTCTCGCTCAAGGACAAGTCTCGCTCTGAAATCTCACAAGAGCCTCATCCACATTGTCAAAATCAGCTAAATATTCAGCCATGACTTTGAAAATATTTTAGATAACACTAAGTTACACTTTCTGTAGTCCAACACAACAAACTCTTTGCCTCCTCTCTTCACGTTTCCACCGTTCTCTTCCTGCAACAACTCGACTCTCGCGAGATTCAGAGCGAGACTTCTCCTTGAGCGAGACTTGGTTAGACACAATAACAAACAGACCAGATCAAGCGAAAGGTAAAAAAAAAAAGTTGTATTTCTCTGTAGGGATCCTATCCATAATGTAAGATAGTTATAATATTATTCTGAGCCTGTCAGTGGCAAAAACAAGCACTTTTATAGGACGTACATTGACAGGGCGCTATTGCCCCAAAGGGTTACATTGCAAAAGCACTCTCGCTCAATACTGGACCAATTTCAGAAATTGTTGTCCACATTAGTCACTTAAAAAATCCTGAAGTTATCCTTGAGCATTTGACCACTTTGTCGTCATTGAGAATACAACCTCCACAGCCATTACAATTCCCTGTTTACTTTAGTTCATTGTATGCATCAACTACGATGCATACAGCTGGAACACTTTGCAGTCTGAACTTGAACTCGTGAGCCTAGTGTCAATGAATGTCTTCAAATCAATTGTGAAGGAACGAGAGGTAGCCTCTTTGACCTGTCTATGTTTTACATCATGAGACTCCCAGTTACTCTGCTGTTACTTCATTATTATTAATTGTGCAAAAGTGAATGTTGATTGTTTTCTGTCTGAAACTTGAAAATGTTGTTGTTAAAATAGATTTTGAATCTCAATTACTTTTTGTCTGGTGTAATTAAAAAACATCAAAACGATGGCATGGGATTCCTGAAATGTCTCTGATATGTTGAAAAGGAGGAATTCCACAAACTTGTAACCTTCTTACTGATTTTGGTTCCCAACCCCCGCGATGCACTGCCCTGTTCAAATTACCCCATTGTTTCTTTTCTCTTTCTACGTGCTGTGGACTTTGTGGTTCTATACAAAGAGGAAGCAGCATGGCTTTCTGGTGCTCCGTAGACTTTAAATGCAGTTTCACAATGAGCAGGCCAGATAAACCTCCCCATCAGCAGGACCTCAGATTGAGAGGCTGGAAATTAATCTGACAGCAGCCTTTCAGACGAGGCCCTGGAGCTACAGGACACACAGAGACTCATATGTGTTTCCCCAGACACTGCTGTTTATTGAGAGATGTTTTGGGACTCTTAAGAATTTCACCCAGACACTCTCCTTGTTACTAAGACCCCACATTTGCATTTGATATATCAACTTTCTGTTTTTATGGCTTGTTAGTAATTCAATCTAAGTCAATATACTCCAACTAGATGGCCAAGAAAAAACATGTCCATAGTTTATTCATGTAAGCTCACATTTTATTTTTTGTTTATATGTCATTAATTAGGTAAAATAGTAATCAACATTAAGCCAGCAATAGTATAGTTTCATGTTGCCAATGATATACTATATATGTATTATATATTGCACACTTTATATTATTATATACTATACATGCAGTGTGATGAATGTATATTATCAATACATGTGATGATTAATTAGCACATGTTTATCTGGTATATCACTCGCGCCATAGCTTCATTTTTCCCTTTGATTTTCTTATGTAGCAAACTGCTTTTTAATCACTGAGTGAATGAAAGTGTGTGTGTGTGTGTGTATGAGCTTGTGGGAACAAGCTCAGAGTGCTGTATTGAGGCTGTGAGAGAGGGTTCCTGCTCCAGGGGAAACATCTCCCCTCACTGTCCACACACACACTGGCCTGTCATACTGTTGAGTAATTATGTTTATAGCAATTAATGTAAGAAACAGTAAGAAAATAAATACAATTAAAATAAATGCGTCATACATTATAATTGTGAAATAATGTGACACAATTGAAGGCTCCACCACCAAAAGCGAAATCAACTTGAAATAAGTAGGCTATACTGTTTTCTGTCCGTGGTATCATTACACAGTGCTCTTTTATGACAGGGTTTTATGGCTTTGGCGCAATTTCTTCTCTATCGCTGGTAATGAATGAGTAACCTTTAATATGAAAGTGGTAGCTTAAGGCCTTGAGAGTTTGCGGTTTCTAGGTCATTATTCACCATAACCACCAGCCTCATTTGTATCTTTCAAAGGCATTCAAATCTGTTCCAGTCTGTACTGTTACAATGGCTTCACATAGCTAGCCTTCAGTTCATCCCTTGAATGACACACGACTAACTGCCACTCATATCATGGGCAACAGTAGCTCATTCACACTGGGATATATGAACAAGGGTGACTTCAATGGCTCCACTCCACTGCCTCATGGACACAGGCCCAGGGCTTGTTTACGTAGTGACGTCTTGAGGGGCAGGACATCGATTTCATTTACACCTCGACACTCACCAACCAGCACATTTGAACATTCTTTTCTCTTTTATTCTCCTATTTTGCCCGAGACGCTCCCCTTGATCCGTCTCTCAGGCTACAGAAGGTGATGATAGATATTGGTCATCCCAGCAGCCTCTTTGAGAGGGAGAAGCTATACTGAATGTAGCCACTGATAGTTCTCAGAGGACAGACAGCGTCATCTGGCGTCAAACGCTCTGTATAACCTTTTTTTTTTTTGTTCTGGCGAATACATGTACTGACCCTTAGGGGTTGGCTTTCTCCTTTAACACCACATTACAGACATAGAGGAGCCAAGGCAAGACCCGTAGAGCAAGACAAAACATGTCTATCATTCACACATTGTGCACAATATACAGTGGGAAAGAACCATCATAATTAAGAAAGTTTACTACAAGACATATAAACCCTTTTCACAGAGGTGTCATCGTAGGACAATCACAGGTGTCGCTCATAACACTAATTATGGGTCTGAAAAGGGTCTGTAGTCATGGTGTAAGACTGGTGCATTACTAACAGTGTTGTGTTCTTCTATTCAGTCCATTTCATTTGGACATTCAATTGTATTGGACCAAATGTACTGAAAGGAAATGGAGCCACATGGGGTTTAATCACTAAATGATTTGAATTGGTGGGGTTTTTGACCAATCAGAGTAAAGACATAATTGACCTATTTTCTCTCACCCAAGAGAATACCAGTTGCCACAATGGACATCCTTGAAGAGACCCTTGTTCATATCCCAGTGAATGGACATCTTGCCAGGGAATTTTGAATGTTGCATTTAATAATATAATCTAAAATCTTCTTCATGACCAGGATGATGTGTTTATTTCTAGGTAAGTGTTTACAGGGGAAACTACTAAGCATTTGACATTTAAATTTATACCACAGCGTTGTTAAATACTTGATCCTGATTGGTCAATATCGTTCCAGGGGGTGCATTATTTTTCAATAACGGGACACCTCTGCCTTTTAACAGTTCTGAATCAATGCCCTAACAACAACGGTCAAATACAACTATCGACCAGATGTTTCCTTGACAACGCAAAAAAATATGCTCAAAACGCTGCGGAAGATTATTTTAATTCCAGCTGATTAAAGTCGATAAAAAACAATAAGGTTATAAATAAAAGTAACTAATATCTAATCATTGTTGGTAACTGTGGTATAAGCAGAATAAACCATGACGGAGTGTCCTGTTATTGGAAAATAATATAGGCCTACTTCGGCAGTGGTAAGCAACCTCGGCCGCATCACCGTCGTAGCCTACATTATTTTGCAATAACGAGACACCCCATCGTGGTTTACTCCTTATGTATTGCATTCACTTTCCTTTGTGTCAAACTGATATGAATCACATGTGAATTTGGTGGGAACTTTTATAGGATGTCAAACAGCGGTGATCTGTGCAATACTGGGATTATAGGATAATGCAGAGAAAAATCTGGAAATAATCTTTTTTTTAAACCAGGCTGATGGAGAAATGTAGGCCTACCACCAAATTCATTCTTCCCGGGAGTCACCGTCCGACATAAATCACCCTGCACAGTGATCCAGTGTTCTCATCTACTTCAATAATACCTCACACATGTTGTATGGACACTTACATGTGGGGGGATTAGCCTATATAGCGCATATTCACATGTTATATAATAGCTTAGAGTATTGCCCATGGGTGGGACATAAACCACGAGCACAGAAAACACGCTTTCTTGATTGGGTTTCAACTCTCCATGATCTTCGAGTCGTGTTTATCTGACACCATTAAACACCTTTATCTGACGACGTCGTGACTGGAATGAGATTCTTTTTTTTTTTTTACATTCATATCACATCATTTAAATTCCTACCACAACCTTTATTGGACGAGAAGAAGATGGATCTCGCCTCCACTCCACTTCCACACAGAGACGTCGCGATCACGCTTCATGATGCTGGAGTTATGCATTTCTATGTTTATAATCGCTCTTACAAGGGAAGAGCGCGTGTGTGTGCACGGCTCTCCCGTCAGCGCCGCTCACGTCATGTGAGCCCTTTTAAGGCCCTGAGGAGCTGCCGGTTCGCTTTCACTTCCCTTAAGGTCAGCGTTGATGAGCCCACCGTGAGCGCAAACCAATGGAATGCAATGAGGGAGGGGGGCAGGAACCCCACAAGTTTAACACCACACACAACCACCTCATGTTAGGACCCCACAAGTTTAACACCACACACACAACCACCTCATGTTAGGACCCCACAAGTTTAACACCACACACAACCACCTCATGTTAGGACCCCACAAGTTTAACACCACACACACAACCACCTCATGTTAGGACCCCACAAGTTTAACACCACACACACAACCACCTCATGTTAGGACCCCACAAGTTTAACACCACACACACAACCACCTCATGTTAGGACCCCACAAGTTTAACACCCACACACAACCACCTCATGTTAGGACCCCACAAGTTTAACACCACACACACAACCACCTCATGTTAGGACCCCACACATTTAACACCACACACAACCACCTCATGTTAGGACCCCACAAGTTTAACACCACACACAACCACCTCATGTCAGGACCCCACAAGTTTAACACCACACACACAACCACCTCATGTTAGGACCCCACAAGTTTAACACCACACACACGACCACCTCATGTTAGGACCCCACAAGTTTAACACCACACACACAACCACCTCATGTTAGGACCCCACAAGTTTAACACCACACACACAACCACCTCATGTTAGGACCCCACAAGTTTAACACCACACACACAATCACCTCATGTTAGGACCCCACAAGTTTAACACCACACACACAACCACCTCATGTTAGGACCCCACAAGTTTAACACCACACACACAACCACGTCATGTTAGGACCCCACAAGTTTAACACCACACACAACCACCTCATGTTAGGACCCCACAAGTTTAACACCACACACACAACCACCTCATGTTAGGACCCCACAAGGTTAACACAAGTAGGCCTATAGACTAACTTCACATCCTGAACCCAATGTCGGATATGTCATAATGGTACTAAAAAATGTTACCGTACATATGGCTCAATTGTCCCCATATTCTGTGAAGACAAATTCTTTTCTTAGAATTATTATTATTAATAATAACAATAATTAATCATTATTATTACTCCTAAACCTTTTAGCATCCATTGTATATTAATGACCTATAGCCTACTGTTGTACAACAAACAATGCAACAAAATAAAACTGAAAACTGAACAACCTGATGAACCAGAGAAAGTTAACATGGCTGACAGTCAATCTGAACATTCACGCTCATCTCAGCCAATGCTAGGACCCCTACTGCAGTACAGAGTGAGATAAATACATTATATAATAAATAAGAGTGCATTGATTTTATATGTTATAAGTACATCATTTAAAATATTGCATAAATCTATGAAATATTTTCTAGTGTAGTTTTGCGTCATAGCCTGCAATTGCTGCAGTTAACATTTTTTTTAATTTGTTTGTAGTCACACTGACCTTTTTACTTTTTCATTAAAACTACAAAATCCTGTCACAATGTAAGGGTCTATAGTAGGCAGCTGTTGATCTTTCAGAAAGAACAGAACCATCCTGCATGTTACCAAACCTAGATCTTCAAAGAAGATCTTATAGTTCTATAGCACTTAAGTGCTTATAGGCCTTTCACAACATGGGCCATTTTTGACTACTGCTTCAGTGTGAAATGACCCCACGGCAGTTTCTATGAAGTGAATTGTATTTAATGTCCGCAGTGAATACCACTCATATAGGGTTGAGTCATTTACAGTATGCCATATGGAGAACAGGTGAGCAGCTGTACATTGTCTTGAGCCACACAGCCATGGGTGAAGTAGGGAAGTAGGCAGGCTGTCCTTTTGTCTACCTATGTGATCCTAGCGAAGGGTGTTGCTTAGTTACCATCAGGACTAAGGTGGTGGCTTGTGTCTACACTTCATGAGTCATATGGAAAGATTTGTGTATAATTTTAACAATTGGAAAAGTTGCAAAATGTACCCTAAGAGTATATATTTGACTTTCTTAGTTAGATTTGGATCTTTTTGTTTGTTTTACTATATATTTTGGAAGTAAGACATTCACTGCCACATGAACACAAACTGCAATTGCTTGGGCAGGAATTTGAAGTGTCTGTTGACAGATAGCAGGCACTCCTCTGCTACTTAATAGCTGGTTAATAACTAGCTTTCAAAACATGCATAGCCTTGTTTTGGAAACAAGATGGGTTTTGCCTGTGATTGAAATTCCTCTCAGTATAAGTGGGTGCAATTTATTTTATCTTTTTTTCCAGGAAATCTTACTGATACAAAGCTTCACTATAATTGTTTATAATTAATTTAATATCTAATAACAAGCGTTATTGGATATTAAATTCATTAATTTTGTTTATTATTTGTTTAATAACAAACAAACAATTATGACTAATTCTTATGTATTGAATAATAATAATAATTGAATAATGAATAAAGAACATGCGGGAAAGAAACAACAACAACAACAGGCAAGGCATGTTTATTTATATAGAACCATTCAAACACAAGGCCACTCATAGTGCTTTACAAAGGAAGAAATCACATGTAAAAACATTAAAAGGTAAATCATTAAAAGATAATAAAACAAGAAAAGGAGAAATGTAAAATACAAGAAATAAAAAAGTTAAATACAAAAAAATTAAACGTGAAAAGATATATGCTGCAGATATACATTTTTAATTAAAAGCTGCGGCAAACAGAAATATTTTGAGCCCTGATTTAAAATAATAAAGTGTTGATGCAGACCTCACATGTTCTGGAAGTTTGTTCCAGAGCTGTAGTAACTAAAAGCTGCTTCACCATGCTTGGTTTGGACCCTGATGACCTAGGAGCTCTAGGTGAGCTCATAATACACAAGCAGATCAGAGATGTATTTTGGTCATAACCCATTTAGTAGGGCTGTAGTCAAGACCAAGACAATGTGTCTATCATTATATCGATTGCCTAAAATAGAAAAGGAAGGTTTCTAAAGGCATATTTTAACAAAATGAGCATGCTTTGAGGATACAAAGCATGTAGGCAGCTTGTTTATGTTCATAACATAGTTGCACCATTATTTAACTGAATTGTGTGTATCTATTAAAAGTAGTAAAAACAATATGTAGCTATGCAATTTCAAACACAGCTTTGGTCTCTTTTCAGAACGAGTCTTCCCAGACCAATTAATCCGAGACCGATTCAAGACCGAGTCAAATTCACTCAGTCCATCAGAAATTGGTCTCGAGACCAAGACCGGACTCGAGTACAACAGCCCTGCCATTTAATGCTTTATACACTAGTGATATTCACATTAAAATCAGACCAAATGTATAAATATGAAACATGATGGCCTCTACCACAACATTCTGCCTTATAGGAATGCTACTTAAGATATGTCCTCGCACATCTTGAGAAGAAAGAAATAAAACAGCTGTTCAGTGTTTGGATGATATATTACATATGAGTATATGATCTGCAGTGCTGTATATCCTCAGCGCACAGTCCTTACCGTGTTGGATAAGATGATAGTTTGAAGCACTTAGAAACTCTAACCACTGAGGGGTAGTGTTTCCCTTCATAAGGTTTTACTAGCCGTGTTTAAGGGAAAATACTGCAACAGATATACATATATATCAACACAGGATGAATAATGGACCACTACAGTGAAGTAGCTTCGCTATGTTGCAGAAGGGCCAATTAGCTCTTGAGAAATCCAGAAAATAACTGTCTCTAGAAGTAGGCCATTGTTGTATATGTGTGTGTGTGTGTGATGTTTTGCGTACTAAAAGTAGTGAGTAGAGCAGTGGTTCTCAACCTTTTTTGGGCCAGCGCCCCCCTATCCATTATCCAGGTCCCATACCGCCCCCATCAATTAAAATGTAGGCTAATTGTCTTTCCTGAATATTAATGTTGATTATAATTCTGTGTTATATCATTAAAAAGCATGTCATTGAATGCCAAATAACATATTCGATTTAACTGGGCAGTTGGAATATCACTGCCATTAGTTTCCCAGGGAGCAAAAAAGCCACGTGAATAGAAATTGTGAGTGTTAAACAAATGCAAAGGTTAGGAATTTGACATTCACACTTTAATCAGGTATCCTTATTTACTTGCTCCCACAGACAAGAGCAGACAATACAACAGACGGATTGTACACGTCCTGTTCATGACAGTACGGTTGGGCCGGTTTCCGGTTTTACCGGTGTCATATGGTCTGCGTTCTGACATCGGTTTCATTTTATACGTACAACTGTACTGGCATTTGTTATGAGATGGTCTGGCAAAATCTTTTTCTTTTTTTTATGTTTAAGTTCTTCAGAAAAGGAAAGGTTATTTGGAAAATATTTAGTAATTCCAGTTAAAAACCACAAAGTTCCTATTTATATAAAATTAAAATGAAAGATACTTTTGTGAATCTGGTTCACATGTAGCAGGACATTCCTCTCACTGAAGACATTGCTCTTCAGAATTAAGTTTTAACTTCCAGAATTATCTTTTAGCATACCACCCACACGTCCAAAGGTGAACCATCCACTAGTAGAGTGGATGGTTCACCTTTCTTTGTTATGTTTTGCCAAAATTCAAGGCCTTTATTTTGTTTTGTTTCCTCCAATTTTCTGTTCATATGCTGGTGTGTGCATATGCAGTCCACAGTACGATGACATCCAGAGCATCAAAAGGTTGTTACTGATAAACATAGGTTGATTTATACCCAGCCACACTACTACCCTGTTACACAGTAACTAGCAGCAACATGTTGTATAATACCTTCTATTGCTAGAAGGTGGACCAATCCCTTCTGTGATAACCCTGGTTAGGCTTGTTGTGCACCAGGAGCTATTTTCCAACAGTTCCCTGCTAAATCCCCCCTTGACTTTAGAGGGAGCAGGAAAGTGTCAGTGATGGTGGCAGTGGCGGTTCTAGACCATTTCAAATGGGGGGCCAGGCTGGGGCCACATGCAATTTTAGGGGTACCAAATATATTAAGCACAACTATACCTACCACCATCACCCCCATAGGTTTGCTTCTACGCAAATAATCGCCACAGTGGGGGGGGCGAGAGGGGGGTCCAGGTTTAATATTACGGGGGCACTGGCTCCCCCTTGCCCCCCCTTAGAACTGTCATTGGATGGTGATGAGAAGAGAGGTGGTCTCAGTTGGGTGGGTGGGAAGCCACTCTAGTGCTGACCACGAGGCACATGATGATCTTGTGAGCCTTGCAGAATCCCACTGGAAACATAACCCCAGTGTATCCATCCAATAAACTATTGGATGGATGTGAAAATATTCAACAGTACTATTTTCACATCCAGTACTATTATAGTACTGGATACATCATAATCCAGCTAGAAGGTCCCTGAGACATCTGATTTCATAGACCTGCTTGCACAGCACCTCCATAGGGGTATCTTTTCTTATTTAGAATGTGCATGCAAGCCATGTGTGTTGAGGTCTATGGTCTCCTACAGATAGACGTGTGCTTTAAATAACACTCTTTAATGTCCTTCACCTACCTTCTCTCTTAATAGGCTTCCGTTTGGAAGAATCATTCATGAAATGTTTGTTCCCTCCTTCTATAACCAATATTTAATCTATATTTAAACCTAATTCCCCTGCTGCCATGAGGATGGAGATATACATAATATAACAATCAAACAATACATAAATAAAAATAATTATACAGCCACTTTTTTTTTTTAAACAGCCAAAAAAATTATAATCTACTGCAGCAATGGCATTGGTGAAATGACATGAACAGAGAACACAACAAAACAAAGAACGTGACAGCCACCCAAAGTCACACATGTAGGCCATATGAGCATTCTGCAAAATGTAAGTATTGGATTTTTGAATTAGAGGAAGAGGTAGTACCTCATGTTTCATTTAGTTTGTTGTCTCTATACAACTATAACGTTTTCTGTAGCTACATACTATACTTACTATGCATGTCATGGCCCATATATGCCATGTTTTGTGTATCATATTAGGCTATATATGCCATGTTTTGTTTATTACATTATGTCTGGTGACTATACTATAGGACTAGGCCTACTATACTAGAGTATAGTATAGTATAGTATAGTATAATACTATACTACCAGTATACTATCACACCTGGCATTCTCATAATATTAGGATATAGTACTGTATAGTAGTAATGTAATGAGCTCAAAGCAAATACAAACTAGTGGCTCATGTGGGTTTTTTTTCACAATCACAATTTCCAAGATTGAAAAAAGTAAATAAATGTATCATCACCGTGTGAATATTTTAGTTGTGTTTTAAATGACTGGGGTCACCGTACTTTATTCTTGAGTAGCTGCCAGGTTCTGACATTGCACTGCAGGTCACGCCGTATTGCACAACTATGAGGCCCAGTGCGGCAGGTTGTCCTGTAGGGTGCGCGTCCTGTAGGGTGCTCGTCCTGTAGGGTGCTCGCTGAGCAGGGAGCACGCTGTGGATGTCGGGCCAGAGGAAGGGGACGCGAGGAATGGCTGAAAGCTGGCGGTGAAATCCTACAGGAAACCAGAGCTAGAACGAGCGATAATTGCGACGTACCGCGAGTTCGTCGATTGACACGTCGCGTTGTGAAGCGTTTCGCGGATATAACGAGAGCTCGCACGCTTGATTTGGGTTATTTATGGGACAACCAAAACGAAAAAAAAAAAAAAAAAACACCGCAAGGTAGCCTTACCGTGTCGTTCGCCAGGGGTGCTGCTTGTTTTCATGGACCGTGCGACATGGAGACGTGAGAAATGTTCGTAAAGCGTTGCTCAAGGACTGCGTCTGCTACGTTCGGGACGGTGAACGGGAAACGCTGACATTTCCACGGTGATCCCGAATGCATTAACTACTCCGATCAGTTCGTTTTGAGAGGAAAGGAAGAAGAAGAAGCAGAAGAAGACGGCTTTATCTCATGACACAACCAAGAACACAGCCACATGAAAAGTCGACGCGGGGCGAACATTAGCCATTAAGGGACTTTTGTGTGCTTCCACCTGACCCGAAGAGAAAATGCGCGCCTTTGTGATTTGGATATTCGTGTCGTGCTATTTTCTCGGTTTCGGTGCCACTGCTCAAGGGCAGTCCACCCCGGCTATTTGTTCCCCCTCGTGCAACTGCGATGAAGACGGCGGCGTGGACTGCTCGGGGAAAGGACTGACCGCGGTTCCCGTCGGGCTGAGTGCGTTCACGTACTATCTGTGAGTATTGTTGACACCGGAAATGAAGGAATGGTCGTTAGGCTGGGATCGAGGCGTCCCGCCGGCTAGGAGCTAAGGCCTCGGTGTCGACCTGGCCGGGACACCTCAGCCTAAACTTTACACCACATCAGCCTAAACTTTACACCACGCTAGACTCGTCTGAGGAGATGTTCAGATTCAAACTAAGGCTGTCAGGGTTTGCAGTCAGTTGAGTTGGATAAGTAGGCCATGATGGGCAGATTCATCGTTTGTTTACCTTTCAACCATGTTAGCAATTAGTTTTTATTGATGAGTGAACACGTCTTCGCTGGGCCATACGTGTTCATTTGAGCCTGGTCTAGCACTTAGGCTTTTGTCATGCAGTCTAGTATGAATGCATGGAGCAATCTCATTTCCATATCAACTTGAAACAGTTCAATAAGCTGCACAGGTTAATCATAAACTAGTAGCCTACATAACCCAGTGTAAGCAAATCACTGCAGGTTCGAGTAGTCGTTGTACTATCTAAAAAAGTAAGGGGCATTTTAACCTTGAGTTGTAGTATTATTATTATGTGTAGACCTATATTTTTTACACATAACATAGTTTGTGAAGTGATGCTCTTGTTTTTGCATGCATCATTGCAGCCCCTCTTCGTCCACCAACATATATTAAGCTACACTGTATAGAACCACAAGGTACCAGAACCACAAGGTACCAGAACCACAAGGTACAGACCTGGTCGGTCTGTTTTTCTCCAAATCTTGTCAAGAATGACTTAACGGTGGTGGCGAGGAAAAGGGAGGACTCTGATGTATCAGTCTGTCAAGACTTGTCTTGCATCTTTTGCTCACAGCTAAGCCTGGATAACTTACCCTTAACTCAGAACATATACGTATGCCTGTGTACCACACTCACTAATAATCGCTATACATTTGCTGTCCTGTTTGTGTTACGCAGTTGTAGGCCTAATCCTCTTATCTTCAGTTCGTGTGTACACATTTGCATGCCGTGTGACACATTAATTTAAACCACAACAATGCAATATATCCAGTTCAGGCTCGGAAAGTATGTGGAAGGTTGATTCTCTCCCTTCTTTTATTTGTTCCTCACAGTGTCTTGAACTCTGCTTGTCCCCCTTCCACTCCCTCTCGTCTTTTATGTTGAGAGTGCCAGGCTAGGAGAGATCATGATGGATTAGTGTGAGACACACTGCAGCTGGAGACGTCCTTCCTCCTCCTCCTCCTCCTCCTCTCACAGCTAATGCACAGATAAACATCTTAATGAATGAAGGAAAAAGGGCAGATTTTACCTCCTGCATACAAAGATGATAAACATCGATGTGCTATATGACATTAATTCTACAATTTCCCTTCAGTGTTTCCTGGTTGATGTTGAAAAACAGGTGGAAATAAGACCAACAAAACACACACACACACACACACACACACACACACAGGGATAACGGCAATAACAGACATGTTTGAATGCAGCCAATGGCTCCACATCTCATGCAGGCTTCGCTGCCCCAGGAGTTTAGGAAATGATTTATGAGATGGTTGAGATCACTCTGTTTATTTCAGCTGCATTTCCATGCGACATCATTCATAAACTCTATCTGGAGTTTCCTGAAGAAGGAATGTTATGACGGTTTTGATAATGGATGACCAAACAGTGGAGTGATCCATCATGGGTACGGGGCTTGAGCAGATTCTCACCTACAGCCCAGAGCTTTACAAGAAGTTTAAAGTTGGTCAACTAAGTTTTTCCATCTGTGATGGAAAGTCATAAAGAATAAAATAGGGGGAAAAAAGCAATCATGATTGCTTGAATCAAAAACGTGCGGACATGATGCAATGCAGGGATAGCTTTTAACACATTCATTGTCTGTACATCGTGTACTTCCTGTGGTGGCTCGAGTAGCATGCGGCAGACGCATAACTTATAGGCCCAGAGTTGGTTCACACTGGAACTATGTCTCTTCTAGTGTGAACAGGCAACAAGTTTGCACTGATCATGGGAAGAAAGAAAGACGGGCGGGGGAGGGAGTGGTCCAATCAGGGGGGTCTTTCACCACATTGGTTCTTGCTTACTGGCTTGCTATTGCTGCCTGCCGCCATCCATCCTTGGCTGAATGATACTTTTGTTCACGGTCAGCAGAGGTGAAAGGAGCCAGTCAGAGGTTCAGGATGACTTATGGATGGGAGAATGTTTACTTCTCTCCCTCGCTGGCTGCCACACTTCCTCCGTCTCTCTAACATACACACACTATTCCCCTCTCTCTCGCTCTCTCTCTCTCTCTCTCTCACACACCTTTTCACAGAAAAATGTCGCTGACACTTTTTGCATCCTGTGCCAAATATTGGCTTGCTCATGAGGAATTAGGCAAAATCTTAAATTGCAGTATCAGTTTAAATTACAATAATAGGAAGGCAAGTCAACTGGAAGTCTGGGTGATATGTTTCTCAACTTAGGCCAAGATTATTCACAAGCAATGTTGTTGTTTGAATATTGTTTGGCGGTTTCAAGTAGCAGGTTAGGATATCGTTAAACTTAAACCAAAACTCTGACTAAAGCGAGCGCTTCCCTGTACTGTCGGGATTTTCGATTTCAGAACAGCTGATTTCAATCTCGAGGAAGTTCACTCAATCGGAGATGTTGAACCTAAAATATGTGTGTTCATGACAGTCGGCCATCATCTGAAAATGTGATTGATCAGGGAATTCTCAAGCCGTCATTGCTATTTCAGTGCTTTTATTGGTTGAAGCCTAGTCTCAGCCTATTCCGTTCATTTGCACTACGTCACCTTGGAAAGGCTCTGCGAGACTAGTTGAAGCCATCTAGCGTTTGCCAGACATTTCTTTTTTAGACTTGGTGATAAACATAACAAAACATGTCTTATAATAGTATTTTCATCTATTTATTGTATAGTTATATTCCATACACTTTCTCTGGGAGTGCAGGCTAACCCACTGAGGTAAACTAGAACTTATTTATCATTTCTTAGCTAATGCTGCCACTTGGATATACTCAGTCCATGTTAATGTTAATCTTATCATTATTAATGTTAGTCTTGTCATTATTAATTGCTACATTTATTTTGCCATAATCACAGATGACAAAAAGCATTAAAAATAAATATTCCAACAATTGAATGTATCTTTTTGAGCTATTGCTTTTTAAAGCTAAAAACAACAAAAACATGTTTCCAAAGTAACAATCTGAGTATGACCTGCCCACCCAAATATATGATGTCAATATATGGTCCTGGTTTATTTTCTTTTGTTGTATAGCTGCCAACATGTTATCGGATAGTTTTGTGCAGTGGAAAGGGTCAACAGACCTAGTAGTCAAGGAAGTCAACAGCTTGAGTAAAGAAAACGCAAAGGAACCTCTTCCACGGTGAGGTTAGGAAGTAAGGCTGACATGCCGGTTTAACATCATGGGGTTTGTCCACATTAACATGATTTGGGGCTGTATCTGTCCATCTATTAGACCAGTGGCTGGGAGTCTTTGGTTTAGGAATGTACAATAATTCAATATTATTGTTAATAGTCGTTGGGTGGTATATTCTAGTAGCCTCGTGAGACCAAGATCACATTCTGCTTCTCTCTGCAGATCAGTCTGGCCTCGAGCCTGTTGAAAGCACCTTTCGCAAATTAAAAAATGTTAGGCTAGGTCCAATCAGTTCGAGGGAGGAGACGAACAAGGAGCACCGCTTCGTCTGCCGAATAAAACCAAAACTATGGTGGCGCCAAAGGAAAGTGTAGCAATCTACGGAGCAATCGAAACAGTTTTATACGAAGTAGACTGAACAACAATGTTAGAAGATTAACAGAAATCTGCACAGAAGGCTTTTCTCAGAGGAGAAGATGTTTTCGCTTTACTTCCAACCGGATTCGGCAAGAGCGTCACTTAGTTATTTAAGCTGAGCAGAGCTTTTTGAAGAACATAAAGCTGTGCCCATATTTGGAAATCAATTTCTGCCCAGCCAAGGCCAGACTGATATTCATTGCAAAACACAAACTTGAATATCTGGATAATCTCGGGAGGCTAATATTATAGTCATGAAATATCAACCTATTGTGATACATATTGTGTAAAATGAACTATAATGGCCAATGCTATCCCATTAGAATGATCACGTCCTTTTTCAAAGTAAAAATGTGTTTCCCGTCATAGTCACAGGTACATTTTTCAGGGACATGGTTCAGGTTAAATAAAGTAGAGTTTTGAACAGCTCACTAGTTTGGAACAGCTTGCGTGACAGGAATGTGACCACAATGACTGAAAGCACAAAGTTAATCTGAAACCGTAACCCAGGCCTGTTCTGTTATGTTAAGACTAAAACTATACTAAACTATACATGTTAGGTTATTTAAAAAAAAAAAGTAATTTAGTTTTCATGTGTTCATGTACTACAGTGTTCTAACAACATGTAACTCCTTTATAACAGCATAACTTTACAAAGTTAATAATAAGTATATAATAAGTAATAAGTTAATAATGTTAATAATGTCAATACATTTCCACACTTTTGAGAAGAGCGGCCTTGGAACTAGCTTACTTAACCATGGGTTTACGACAATATATATTTATTTTGGATGTTCTAGCTTACTAATTTAAGCAAGTTTGTCTTGGCTGTCCCTGATTTACCAATCACGTGCACTCTCATTGCTGCATGCACTCTGCACATGTTACCTCTCTTTATGTCACGTCGTCCCTCACGTTGCATGAGAGACGAGGGCTGTGATGTCATTCAGCTTTATAGCCTCAAACGGTTCTCGGACAAACATAAATTGTGTGCTTTTTTGAGAAAGAATGTTTAGTCAGGTGTGAATTGCTTTACTGTTGACATCTTGTAATGGAATGTACTTGGTGTTGTGCAAATCAGTCTCTTGTATAAGGACACACTGGAGCCATGGGCAGGAGGCTGAATACATCTTCAACTCAACTATTGTCGAGGGACTGAGCAGATTGGATGGAAATGATTGGATGGGATTTTAACAAACATGAATTGTATTTTTGTATTAAGGATATTTAAGCTTGTATACTGTACAGGATGATGCACTTGTAGTTCAACTACATAGACACACACAATACATTTTTCCCCACTTAATTTAGAAGGTTCCCTTTTTATTTTGTTAAAACACATCTGATACACCCATCACAAACACACATGCATCAGGCCCTGCTTGGAAAAAGAAGTTAAGTTATTTGCTATATTTTACAGCTGCTGTTT
>OMKN01022507.1:0-10953 GCA_900302345.1 Melanonus zugmayeri
AGATATACACAACAAACAAACAAAAAGAAATACACAGCAGCCCAAAAAAATGACTGCAAAGCTTATTGAGAAAGAAAACAGAGGTAAATCAATAAAAACAGACGAGGTTTCATGCTGTGAGTTGACGGTATACATAGCCCATACCCATACACACACCGACCACATGGAGGACATAAGCCGTAAAAACCGAAAAGCAGCAGCAAGTGGTTTGGGACAGTCCATGGACATCCACAGCACAAACCCACTTGTGAGGGTTGAACAGTACCAGTCACTTTCTCCTCCTAAACGTCTAGCGCTTTTCCTGCAACACCGATACGGATTGCGGCGGCTCGCTAGCAAGGGGGGGGGGGGTTGCTAAACAGGACAAAAAGCCCTTTTTCATGTCTTGAACTGGTATTGCTTCAACCTTGATACGATGAGGAAATCAAACTCCGGAAGCGCTGAGAGCAAACACGTAGATGACGGCAATAAGTCATCCCAAGGAAGATAAAGAAAAACATTACCTTGACAGAAATCAACGAAAAAAGGCTTTTTCTATTGGACTCCACAAAAGAATCAACATCGTGCTACGATGAAAGGTCAGAATTTATAGATTGTATAACACAATGGAAATTGCTCAAATACCATTACTGTCAAACAATGCCAAGAGTGATTGTTCAAAAGTGGAGTGCAATATGCAACAGCAAAACAAACAAAACAAAAAAAATTCCACCATTGTAGGAGAGACCTCGATACTCACTCAGGCTCTGTGAGGGGTGTGGTCTCGTTGGGTTCCATCGGGCCCCCGGCATTGTGATTGGCTGTGCACTCGTCCTCTGTTCTCACCTCCACTATGGGCTCCTTGGACTCGTCCTTTCTGTAAGAACAAGGACATGGTGTGTGATGTGTGTGTCAACCCCATTCCATCTACAAACTGGCCCCAATCTGCCAACTCTTAATGCAACAATAAGTGTGTTAAGAGGGATATACTTTGGATTTCTGTATTGGATTCCTAGGCTGTTGAGGTAACTTTAATGTTTTTGCCTGGTTGTGTTGTGTTCATCTTTAGTTTTTGTGTTAGTTGGTTTTGTGTTCAAAAGGGCAGGATAGTGCAGTGGCAGCTGAAAGATTCTGGGTTCGCTCCCCCAATATCCGAGATGCCCCAACACCCGTACCTGCTCCTTAATGACCATCTGCTACATGACTATATATAAATACATAGAAACCTAACAGACAAAATGTGTACTATTTTCCAAAACCTGCAATCCTTAACACCTGCATCTTGGTATAAAACCATCTCCTAAACGACAGTAAAACCAATAATGAGCGCCTGACACTCACACGTAGGCGGCCGTCCCCTCCTCCATGTTCTGTCCCTTTGTGCCGGTGCCGGGCTTCCCACACAGACACATGATGAGGCCACACTTGTTCACAAAGAAGCAGATGATGTCCACGGCCAGCAGGAGCAGCATGAATATCCCCACCAGGATCCCGGCGATGATGCCCATGGGCAGGTTCATCAGAGACTCGTCACTCACGTCTGCTGGGGAGTTAAGGCAAACCCGCCATGAGATGACTCGGAGCATTAGGTGTGATCTATTCTAAAGAGTTGAGTCAATGAGACGTGTGAATATCTACTACTATCTACATCTATTGACGGTTGGTTGTCTATCTACATCTATTGACGGTTGGTTGATACCACAAAACAAATTCAACTCACCTGCGGTGAACACTGTAGCACTGAATGTGTATTTAGAGTGTATCACATTTTAATTTCACACTCCGATGGGGAGTTTGTGATTTTAATATGACTGGAGCAATACCATAAAATACAAAATAAAATAAAAAAACAGGCAATTATATTAAAACCCCATTTATTTGATATTAGAATCCAGAAGACCAAAATGTGCATTGTATGGCTATGTTACAAAAAAAACTTCTTGTAAATACGTTTTGTGATATATTCTAGCACAACCAATTGTTTTGATGTCCATTTTGACAGACAGCCAGATAACATTTAGTCAACATAAAATATGATTCAATTCCACCATTAAAAATCGACTTAGCTCTTTGCGTAACAATATTCATCAGGCGACCAGATGCAGTTAGCAAATAGACAGCAAATTAAACATAGAAAACATGTACTCTGTTTATGTTCCAAGAACCTACAATCCATAAAGTCAACACTGCCACAGTTCACCAGAAGCTCTGTCCTGGCACGGATCCGAGTGCATTAGTGAACTACTAGGCCACACGACGTCAGCTCCATGTAAAAGTGCACGTCTTTCTCCGGCTCACCCTTCCATCCACATTAAGTTGAAAACAGAGCTTTTTGAAAAGGTCGGCCTGGCGTTGCTATGTGGGCGGGCAAAACGTATTTGTACTTGCTATCTTTGTTTTCAATGTTTTGCTCCTAATCTTCGTTTTTAACTTGTTTGCGTTGTCCGCATCATGCTATGTATATTGGTACTTTTCAATATTCTCTTGTGTTTGGTTGTGTTTTTTATTGCTATTTTAATGTTTTGTCTGTTGTTAATAATAATAATAATAATAATAATTACTTTATGTGTGATATGTAATACTGTCTTGGATCCCAAGAAGACTAGCTTCCTGGGTTTCAGCTAATGGAGATCCTTATAATAAACAAAGAAACAATGTAGACTTCTGAAAACGATGGCGTAATAATTGTGACGTGATGCAGACATGGAGGCTGGCTGAAGTGGTCTGTGCACAAGAGAAGACACACTTTTTTACATGTAGCTGGTGTAGTACAACGGCCTTCCAAACTAATGCAAATGTGGACCTTAGGATAGTTCAGAACAACTGTGTAACACCAGCGGTCACATAGGTAGTGGACTCCTCTTGTTACTGTCCGATGACGGGGCTAGTTTTATAATCCGACTTTGAGTTCAGAAATAATCCTCTTATCATCTTGTCAAGTCCATTTTTTGTACGTGTGTGGACGGAGACAGTAAATGAATCAGGTAATTGTAGATATCAACAGATAACAGTAGATCAATACACACCAACACCTGACGTAGCCACGTAACGATTCCCTGTCGAGATGTTCCACTTCAGACAATTGACCGGCAGCAACATTATAAACAAACGTGCTTCCGGTTGGAATAAACCTTTTTTTGTTTTAGTCGAAAACATCTGTGCATCAATTATTGGATTGTAGGTTTAGAATTCATCAGATTTATATATATGTAAAGGTACAATCCCCTTCATGTTTCTTACATTGTCACACTTAAATATTAATCATAATAACAAAATAAAACAAATGGAATTGAAACAAACAAATTGGAAATCAGGTTAAGTGTTTCTGTCCTCTTGTCAAGCACTGGTTAATGTTACAAATATTTACAATAGAATACACAAGAGTTGTCATGTTGTGAGTGAAAACCAGTGACAGTGAGGGACCATGTGAAACCTGACGTGGACACTTCCAACGCTAACTTAAAGGAAAACAAAACCCCTCTAGTGTAGATTATTTTAAACTGTCGCTCCCGGTCTGTTGTCTAGTGCTGATTACTAGCCGTGTTGCTACGCAGAGCAGAGAGAGAGGGATGGGTGGCTTGGGACCACGGGAGATTCCACTGCCTTTGGTTTTTAAGACGTCATGTCTGGTGAGTTCTGCAGCTACCGTTGTCCATCCATGGAATCAGACGTGTGTGTATTTGTTGATATGTTTATGTGCGTACTTATGTATGCATGTGCATGCACGTGTGTGTGTGTGTGTGTGCGCATGCATGCATGTATGATGTATGTGGGTGTGAGAATGTGTAGGCATACATGTTACTGTGTGTGCATGCATGTTGATGTGTGTATTTGTGTGCGTGTATGTGTGTGTGTGGATCCAATCTTGGGCACCCATCCGTGCAAGTGCAAAAACGCGTGAGAGTGCGACTACCGTGCGACCACCGGTGCTTTGACGGTACATGCACAAGAGGGCCGGCCCCGCGAGGACACCCCCCAACCCAGTTCCGCCTATTTCCGCATTGGACCATGCGCATGGTGTGGTGTGCTTATATATTATTTGTATTTCTTTTCTTTTATTTGCGAGTAGTGTGCTGAAATATTTATTTGATTTTGACATTAACCTTTTTTATTATACAATTATATGAAAGAAAGAATAATAACGAATCTCACAGTTGAGAACCCTGCGCTCTGCGCATATGGCCAGAGCGCATATGGCGATGTGTGTAATATTCCAATATTCCCCCTTGTTCGCTTCCTAATCTCAATAGCTCATTGAGAGCCGATTTATTTCAGATTAGTCTTGTTTATACATTGGACAATGTTTCACACATATTTCCGAGAGTGCTACACAATGTCCTTGAATATCAATATCTAATTGTGTGAAATATTGGCCAATGTCCAGCCTTTAGAACAAGACTAATCTGAAAGAAGCCTGTCCTTTTTCAACAAGCTATTTTGTTTTGCAAGCAAATATCATCAAACTAAAATCACTGCGGTGTGCTTCTATCTAAACCTTCATTAACCTTTTTAATGATATAGTTACAGGAACAAACGAATAATAAAGAATTAAGCTGTTGAGAACTCCGTACTCTTGCGTGCATGGCGATGCGCAGACGCACAGTTATTTTGATGTTTGAGGGACATTTAATATAATGTATATAATATATAGACAGAACATAGTTATATTTCACATTGGTGTTATCATGACTGATTTCCTTTGCTTCCAGCAAAGTGCTTCTATCTGGGGAAGCTGGGTTTGGATGGGATGGAATGAAATGCCCACAAAGGCGACGGCGTAGCCTGAGGTCCGCAGAACTGCAGGCTTTGCGGTCGCCTTCGCCATTGCCGTCGCCATTGCCTTCACCGTCGCTTTCGCCTTCGTGGGCATTTCATCATGTCTTTTTTATCTTGCACGGGTGGGGGCTCGCATCTTTTTATCTTGCACGGATGGGCGCTCGCGTCCTTTGTCCTGTGAGTCATTTTTCGCACGGTTGGGATCGATCCGTGTGTGCGCATGCACGTTAATATGTGTATATGTGCGTGTATCTGTGTGTGTGGGGTGTGCACGTCTACTACAACAGAGTCTGCTTGAGCAGCAGTAACAGCCTCCAGAAAAGACAGTTGGGCCTGAGAAAAGGCAGCAGTGACTCCTCCTCCTCTTCCTCTCTCTATATACTGTAAACCCAAGACATTAACCCAGGGTCCTGGTGAACTAGGAGAGCAGGAGCACAGCAGAGAGGGACAGGAGGAGGGATACCAGAGTGTATGTCAGAGATGAGCAGCCCTGAGAAACTGGATGCACCACAACCACAGGGGAAAACCACATCCAAAACAATGCAAACGAGTTGAAGGGTGGGGGGCGAGAAAAATGGTGGTCCGTCACATCAGTGTCCAGGACCAGGCGGGGACGCCGGAACATCGCATGAAAAGATGGAGAGAACAGAGAGAGAGAGAGAGGGGGGAAATGAAGGGGAGAGACAGAGAGAGAAATAATAGGAGAAAGACAAAAGGGGGGAACAAAGGAAAGAGAAACGTGAAAATATGTTTTTGAAAAAAAATAGGAAAAGTGAAAAAAAGAACAGGGATTTTCCCCCCCTTTCTTTCTTCAAACATTAGATAAAATTAGAGCAGAAGAAGAGATAGAAAAAAAGTAGGTAGAAAGTGCGCACATCAAAGCAAGAGGCAGAAGCACAGCACGGGGATTAGAGTTTCACTACGTGACCAGACAGTGATTCCGTAGAGGATGGGGCAGGAAAATGAATTAAGACGGTGAGAAATGAGAGAGAATAGAGAAAGTAAGCAAGGGAAACAGAAGCAGAGAGAGAGAGAGAGAGAGGCAGATAGGGTTGTGCTGTCATGTTACAGCCAAGAGCTCTCGAGTGTCTAATATTAATGGGTTTGTTACAGGGCTGTGAGGTTCAGCTACCGTGGGTGAATTTTAATAAAAAAAGGCTAGGACCTGCAGCTACGAGTTAATTAGCTGTTATTCCGGGCCAGCGTACAGTAAGCACCAACAGGCTGTTTCCAAACATGGAGAAAGAATACCCCGTTGTTCATTGTTATTAAAACAGTAAATACAAATATAATAACAAAGTGGCAGTCCGGTTGAAAAAAAGGTTTTTCATTTTTTGGAAGGAGCCTGGTCTGGCGAGAGCAAACTCAAGAATTGCCCAGCAAGGGCTTTCTCAGAGAACTTTTGAAGAGAGCTGTCCAGAAAATACCTACAGTATATTTTCTTTGTGGATTTCTTTGGTCATTAATCATTCAGTCATTAATTTGCCTGTTGTTAAAATGGAGGCCTCCTGCTTAGGGCAAGCTTTGAGTTCACTGAATGTGTTTAATAGCGGAGTGAGCATTGAGTTTACTGACTGTGTTTAGTAGGGGTGTGAGCATTGAGTTTACTGACTGTTTAGTAGGGGTGTGAGCATTGAGTTTACTGACTGTGTTTAGTAGGGGTGTGAGCATTGAGTTTACTGACTGTTTAGTAGGGGTGTGAGCATTGAGTTTACTGAATGTATTTAGTAAGGGTGTGAGCTTTGAGTTTACTGACTGTTTAGCAGGGGTGTGAGCGACTATTGAGCTTACTGAATGTGAGCATCATTAAGGGAGATGTTAATTGACTGTACCTGGAATGGCAGAGGGCTCTGCGGCGGTCCTGAAGGAATAGGACCCGGGCTGGGACTTGCCCTTCTGGTTCTCGGCCACCACGAGCACCTCGTACTCCGTGTCCCAGCGCAGTTCCGTCAGCACCGCATACTCGCTACTGCTGGGCAGGCGGAACTCTGGCTTCCAGTCAGACGTGTGCTTCTGTGTGCACATGAATAAAATCACTGATGGGCTGAATGTAATCGACATGAGGCTTGCTCCAAAAGGGAAACTCTGGTCTCTTTGATATTGTTCCAGACAACGTAATAAGGTGAAACTCTAACTTCCAGCTCCAGGGTCCAGTTTAGATTAGATTCGATCAGATGGGTACTTTATTCATTCCGAGGAGAAATTTGGTCGTAACAACAGTAGTGCACAGTAAAACTAAATATCAATATTAAAATCACAATAGAATAAAAAAAATCACAATAGAATAAATAATTAAGTGAATAAAATTACAGTATTTGTATTAGTATTATAAAATTAAAAAATCACAATATAATACAAAATAAAGTGAATAAAATGGCAGTATCTGTATTGACAGTAGTATATGTACATATGATATATATTCAAGTACAGTGCAGTGCAATTGTACAAAAATCCTTTCTCTGTTTGGGGTGGGTACTCACTGGCCTGTAGCGGACCAGATAGTGGATGATGGGGGATCCCCCGTCATCCTGCTTGATCCAGTTGACTCTGACCGAGTTGCCTTTGGGCTGGAGAGCCCCTTCCAGCTTAGGAGGATTGGGCTTCCCTACAAGCACACAGAAAGTACGAGAATGAGGGAGGGGAAGAGGTTGTTAAAGGATCTTGAATAAATAAATAAATGAACACAATTAAAAGTTAAGCGCTATGAAGTTAGTAGTTTGTGCATAGATGGGGGTTTGTGATGGTTCCACCTGTACATTTAAAATTGTAAAATCTTCACATTTGGTACAGGGGCTGCTCGCTCTCTCTCTCTCTATATTTTTTTTAAGAAAATCCTTTAAGAATAGCCGGCTGTGTTTCATCTTCCTTTAGATACCAGGTCTCAGGTAGACTAATTAGCAGAGTCTATTCAAGAGTGTGTGTCTTTACGAGAGTCTGCCTCCGCATGCCTCTTAGCGTTCCACTGGCATAAAACTGCCAACTGCCAATTAAGAGTCAGGGCCAGGGGTTATGTGGCTCATTAAAATAGGACTGTTGTGACAGCTTTTGCATTTTTTAAATTAAAAGCTGTCGTTTTCTATGATATTTAAATAATATGAATCTGATCCGATGAATTAAAGATCTAAAGAGATGAGTTGTCAGAGTGACTCACAATATTGACTCATGCATTCAATGCTGTTGTTTTTTTGAGTTTGAGAACATTTAGTTTCATGGGAACAAATTTGCAGTAATGCTACATGTAATACCAGTTACAAAAACCACCGACCACACTGGAAAGAGATGTATTTTAAAGGGTAAGTAAACCCCTGTTTTAGCAGAGGAACCTCCGCCTACGAGTTAAAAAAAATGCGATCTGAGCAGTTGTGACAGTCGTAAAAGTTTTAGGAAAAACGGACACATTTGGTTCCATAGGAGCAAGTGTCAAACGGTGTCAAAACCCACATCACATTCGCTCGAGCTAGGGTGTACAGCCAATAGAAAGCTACCACTCTGGAAAAGCATTTTTAGCTGGAAGTAACAGACTTCTTGTATTTTACATTTCCCCCATTTAACTTTATAGATTTTAGTTTAAAAAAACACGGAAATGTTCACCAACACTTTGTGAGACGCAAATGGAACAGTTTTCAACTGAAAAAAGTGATTTGGGGGTTTACTTACCCTTTACTGACCATACATTTAGCTACTTAGCCAACGTTAACTTTAGCTTTAGCTTTTGAAGCATATCATTCACACTAAGCACACATTACATACAGCATAATGCCTGGGCATGAACACAACAAGCAACTGACTGTAGTTCAGTGGTAGAGTTTCCCTCACAGTAATACAAATAAGAATGAAGAGAAAAGTATTGCATGTTAGGCAGGGCAGCAGATGATTGTGATTATTGTATGATCAATAATTAATTGAATAAATAATAGCCTAGTAATTATGGCTGGAGGAGTGAAGATTACCATACAGGTAATGCAGCCATCTTAAATCTCCATACACTCAGGCCTAAATGCAGACTGTCTATATTGCCTTGCTAAGAGCTATGATGGAGTGCCGTGTTTAAAGTGAACAGGGTAAGTGCTGAGGATTTAGTGTTGAGTATATAGCCCAGCATTGATGTTAAGACTCTCTGAATGAAGTTAGGATTCCTCTTTACGGGATGTTACCTTCTGCAGAGTGGAGGAAACCGTGAGATGTGATTGGTGGAACAGAAAGTGGGTGGAGGTGAAAGGGGAGAGGAATAGACAACAAAACCGTTAAAAAGACATGCAGAGAAGTTTAAACAGGGAACAACCCGAGAACGAGACAACGAGAAATAGAAAAAAGAAAATGTGCACAACACAAAAAGTAGAGTACCGAAACCGCCAAAATCAAATAAAGAAAGAAAGAAAGAAAGAAATGACTCAATAAAAATAAATAAATAAATAAATAAACGTAGAAATAAAAGCTTAAATGATCAAATAAATGTGCACGTTCATTTGAAAATAAATAAATATGCATAGAAATAGAAAAATAAATAAACAAAATGTATTAATTTATTTTCATATTTAATTATTTCCCAATTTATTCTTTTCTATTTACAGTTTTTTCTGTTTTTATTTATTTCCCTATTTATTCATTTCTGTTTTTATTTATTCCTGTATTTCTTCACACATGTTAATGAGGGGCGTGTCTTCACTATTCAGGCATTAGGTAATCAAACCCACACCACAGGGTGCAGCGCCTGTTGAATCGTTTTATGCACATTGTAGTCGCCGTGTTTGACCAGTAGGTGGGGACATGTTCAGTTATCTCTCCTCCTGTATCTCTATCCAGCATTGCTCTACTTTACAGAACAAAACTTGGGTGGATTTCATTAAAATCACATAAAATTGACTCATCAATAGGGTTAAAAACAAACAACCTTTTTAAACCTTGACTTTTGTCTTTTGTCTTGTGTTGAAAATAAAATAAATTCCACACAAGACACATCCTTTCTACAAATCATTCAATGGACAAAAAGGTTGCTGGTCATGATATATCTGAAATGATTCAAATAGTTAAATGTGCTGTGTGTGTGTGTGTGTGTGTGTGTCTGGCAAGCTAACACTACGCTAGGTAGCTAGCTGAACTTGTAAACTTGATAACAATTTGGAACTGTAAATTGTAATGTAAATGTAATTTATATTTCGGTAACTCTGCTTGTTTCGACCACTGCATGATGATAACTGCATGTAATGTTTATGTTCAACTGCTGGGAACTTTGTGCAAGTTCAAGGTTCAATCGCTGAGCCACTTCGCCAGGATCGATTCGATCGATTCTCACATTAAAAGATCGATATCTAAATTTAGTAATTTGGTAAATGTGTATTTTATCATCAACAGGGGACACTGTAGAAAGTATCCACGCTATCACTCTCTTATCCAATTGATAGGAACTACTTCTTCTTCCGCCTGTCTAGTCTACAGCCATTGCCATTGCATTACAGCCCTGCGTGAGCCCTGTTGTCTGGACCCATCGCTTTTTCCTCGTTTTTAAAAAATTGTATTTATTATTATTTATTTATTTTTACAAAGTATCGGTATCGATACCAGCAATACCAGCCTGGTTTTACTTGGTATCGGATCGGAAGGAAATGAGTGGTATCGCACATCACTATTCTCCTTGTCATTTCTGGAAAACTGCGCATGCGTATCGGCTAGTAGGGGGGAGCGGGACAAGCACAATCAATCTGTGAACTCTCATATAGATTAACCAATGGCTGTTAAGTGAGATCATCAAGACATGCCCCCCCCCCCAATTAACATATGGATGAAGAAATACATAAATAAATAAAAACAAATAAATAGGGAAATGAATGAATAGCTAAAAAACTAAAAGTAAACAATACATTGGGAAATAATTAGATATGAAAAATGAATACATTAACATAAATACGTTTTTTGTCAAATAAATCAATCCATTTTATTTATTTATTTTTGTATTTCTGTGCATATTTATTCAAATTAACCTGCACATTTATTTGATAATTGAGGCTTTTATTTCTATATTTATTTCTTTATTATTTCATTTATTCATTTATTGAGTCATTTATTTGTTTCTTTTTGATTCCCATACAAAAGGGTCCATGACACTAGAATGGAGAAAACACGTCCCCTGAACGGGCCAGACGGTGATATAGACAGTGGATCAGAGCTTCTGATTTATGACTTATTATCCCCCCCCCCCCC
>OMKN01022516.1:0-13727 GCA_900302345.1 Melanonus zugmayeri
ACACAGCCTGAGAGAAGCCCTGCTTTCCTTTTCTGAGTCGTCGGATGGTTTGCCAGAACCTCCTCGAGGCCAACCGAAAGTCCTTCTCCATAGCCGCCCCGAACTCCTCCCACACCCGGGTTTTTGCTTCAGCGACTGCTGAAGCCGCAGCCCTTCTGGCCCCCCGGTACCTGTCAGCTGCTTCAGGAGACCCCCGAGCTAGCCAAGCCCGGAAGGCCTCCTTCTTCAGCTTGACGGCCTCCCTCACCGCCGGTGTCCACCACCGGGTCCTAGGGTTGCCGCCACGACAGGCACCGATGGCCTTCTGGCCACAGCTCCTGGCTGCCGCCTCTGCAATGGAGGCTTTGAACATGGCCCACTCGGACTCCATGTCCCCAGCCTCCCCCGGGATACACGAGAAATTCTTCCGGAGGTGGGAGTTGAAGGCCCTGCGGACGGGGGCCTCCACCAGACGTTCCCAGTTCACCCGCACTACACATTTGGGTTTACCGGGTCTGTCCGGCAGCCTCCCCGGCCACCTGATCCAACTCACCACCAGGTGGTGATCGGTTGACAGCTCTGCTCCTCTCTTCACCCGAGTGTCCAAGACATACGGCCGCAGATCAGATGATACGACTACAAAGTCGATCATTGATCTTTGGCCTAGGGTGGTCTGGTACCAGGTACACTTATGAGCCACCCTATGCTTGAACATGGTGTTTGTTATGGACAATCCATGGCCAGCACAGAAGTCCAGTAGCAAAACACTGCTTGGGTTAAGATCAGGCAGGCCGTTCCTCCCAATCACCCCCTTCCAGGTTTCTCCGTCGTCGCCCACATGTGCGTTGAAGTCTCCCAGAAGAACTATGGAGTCCCCGGACAGCACCCTCTCTAGGACACCGCCCAGCGACTCCAAGAAGGCCGGGTACTCCGAACTGCCGTTTGGCGCGCTCTCACCCTGGGCCACTCCGGAAATGGAAAGAGTCCAGCCCCTCTCCAGGAGTTTGGTTCCGGAACCAGTGCTGTGCGTGGAGGTGAGCCCAACTATATCTAGTTGGTAACGCTCAGCCTCCTGCACCAGCTCTGGTTCCTTCCCCGCCAGAGAGGTGACATTCCACATCCCTAGAACCTAGCACCAACATGCCCAGATCTCCACCTATGCCTACCACCCGGCTGACATAGCACCCGACTCCCATGCCGGTCCCTGCGAGTGGCGAGCCCACAGGGCGGTGGCTCCACGTTTCTATTTTGGGCTGTGCCCGGCCGGGCCCCGTGGGTTGCAGCCCGACCACCAGACGCTCGCTGGTGAGCTCCCCTCCCGGGTCTGGCTCCAGCAGTGGCGCCTGCAGGAATTTTCACCGGGACATGCAAACCCTTCCACCACGTTAAGGTGGCGATTCCTCAGAGGGGTCCCCAATGGATATAACATTAAAATCGTTGCTTAGAAGTGTATCCTGCTAGCTCTACAACAGGTCAAAAACTGTGTGACCAGCCGAGTTCCGGTGTGGGTGTAACGCACATGGACTGTATAAAATACAGGTTAAAACTGACTTTCAATATGTGTAAATTTGTGGAAACTATCGCAGACGTAAAAAAAAAAAAGTGGTAAAAGCTAAGTGGTAGGGGCAAGGGGTGTATTGGGATTAGGCCATAGAGTGGTAGAGAGAAAGCGAGAGACAGTGCATGGGAGAGAGAGTAAGATGGATAGAATTGCCATTTCATTGCATTTCCTCTAGTCTCATCACACACAAAAAGCTACAGGCTATTATTAATCATTTAGTAGCATCCATAGTTTGCTTGGGTGCCCGTGCCCAGCACCTGCCAAGGCAAGCTGTGACGGGAAGGGGTTCCATCTGATTAAGTCTCTTTAGTCCCCACCGCCCCCTGTCAAAGGTCATCGTGAATCCGTGCGCGATAACGGCTACCGCGGTATGGCTCTCCATTTAAATGTAGTCACGCACACCATAAGTGATACACCTTCTGCCACCGGGAAACTATGGGAAAGTCAAGTTCAGTTTCAAGTTTTTCTCTGGGTTTTTTAACAATTGTTTATATTACGATTTTGTATCTTTCTTCATCTGATTTACTTTTAATGTTTTGCTTCATCTAGAAATGACTTTGTGCATGAAACGTGTTCAACTGCAATGGCAGAGGGGCAGACTGACAGAGATGCTAAAGGACAGCCACGGTAACAGCTAGAGACACAGGGGAGATCTGGACAGAAGGCCTTCCAGAGGTTTGTATGGACAAGGCCCCAATGTGTCAACAGTGACTTGTATGCATGAGAGAGAGACAGACAGACAGAGAGAGAGAGAGCAGGACAAGCCCTTTTCTATTCTCAGTATTCTCTCTGAAGTGGGAATAGAGAAACTAATACATAAATTAATGAAAAAAACATGCACACACACACACACACAGTATTTACGCAAACACATGCACATAGACACACACACACATGCACACACACGCACGCGTACACACACATATACTGTAGAAACTAAAACAACAAAGTGTGTCATACTGATGCAACAACAAAGCAACCGCAGCACACGTATCGCTCCTAGATGCGATGGCGTGGAAAAGAACTAAACAAAAAAAGACATCCAAAAGTAATTAACACATTTTCTGCAGTGATCGGTGTGACCATGTGATCACCAGCCAATGAGAATCCAAGCAGCTGGGGAGACAGAGGTGTACCCCCCCCCACCTTCCTCCAGCTCCCTCCTCTGGGTGTACAGTTTACAATCCAACCCTTCTTTCCTTTTTGAAATCCTTGTTGTGGTGTGTTTTAGTTTCTAATAGTTGGCAGAGGTCATTTAGGTTGACCTCTGCCAACTAACTATAGGTTTTTTAAGTTTGTTACTAGTCAGATAAATCTTCCAAGTTCCCTGATTATAATAAAAATGTATCCAATTATATGTATATAGTGAGTGTAATATATGTCAATTAATTTCAGAAATAAGGCTAAAGATTGAGGTTGTAGTGTAAACATTGGGTACATTTTATTTCTGAAACAAGGCTTATGATTTGGATTGCAGCATAAGCATTGGTTAGGCCCACATACAATGTAGAAGTACAATATCATGATGAGTATTCCAGTGTGCTGTCGTCAAGCACAGATCAATAGCCGCATTCTACATGTACAGTGCAGAGAGAGAGGAGCCCGAATTTAGACTAGCACACTATGGCGAAGCGGGGCTTCTAGCTAACATGGTTATGTCATTTATATATTTAATTAGCGCCGCACCCAACGGGATTCCTTGTTTATCCACCTGCGGGGAATTTCCGGCAGCGGGAAGAATGAACCAATTTTATTGGAGAGCTGTCAATATCAAAACTTTCTATTATACGCTACTTTACCTCCAGTGATCTCGGGAGAGTGGACCCGACAGTCAATCAAAGCAGGAAGTTTATGCGGCGGGCGTCCTGATTCGGTTTCCTCTTCCTCTCTACCCCACCCCCCTTCCCCCCTGACAAACACACTTTGAATACCCACGGCAACAACAACGCAACTGGAACTGCATTATACATGGACTTCCCGTTTTGTTTCTTTTCCCCGCTATCATTGCAGTCAGTCAATCAGGGACTACTGGGGATGTATGTACCTCACAGCTGTTTAAAGGAAGAAGGGGAAATAGGAAAGAGGAAAAGAAAAGAAAATGAGAGATGACACACACACGAAAGAGGATAAACGTGTGCTGTCACCTGTGCCGTGGATCCAGTTTGTGCCCAAGAGTGACGCTTTAGCTCTGCTACAGCTACTAACAATCAAACAGCAAGACACTTACTCTCTTCTTCTTCTCTCTCCTTGTGAAGGGGACACTCACCTAGCCGTGGGTTCTGTTGAGAACAGCAGTGTGTATATATATATATATATATATACACCTGTATATATATAGGACGAAAAGGTCCTTTAATCGTTAATAAAGACGTGGTGAGAATTAAGACGGCATCATGAGAACTGGGATTTACAGGCTGGGGTCTTTTACTTAGACCATGAGATGAAATTACAGGTCATTTGTACCTGTAATTACAGGGAAATGAGACAGAAGTTTGTAATGGAGTCATAACGGCCTCTTGGAAATCCGCCGGTCAGCATTTTCCGTCGGTTTTCGGAAGGGATCCTATGAATCAGCATTATTTGTTCAGGAAATATGTGTGTGTTCAGGCTTTGGTTTAAAATAAAGCACACCTACGCACACTCGCATCTGCCTGTATTTCCATTGTGTGTGTGTGTGTGTGTGTGTGTGTGTGTGGGTCTATTTGAGTTACTGCCATTAACTCAAATAGACCTCATGTCATTTTACGGCCGACGTAAGGCCGATTTACATCCACAAAGATGTTCGGATAATACACCAATGTGCACACAAATCTCTGGTCAGAAATACAAAATAAAACTTCCCCCTCCGTAAAGTTCTGCAGTGCCTCCTCTCCCAGGCCTCACTGGAGGAAATAATGGCAGTGTGTGTGTGTTTGGCGGTGGCTGTTGGAGCTCTGCTATGGCGGTATCGCTCCTGACAGCTGACAAAAAGCCATTGGTGGACGCCTCGCACTGGCGTCGCCTGGACAGGCCGGAGGCGGCAGCAGAGAGAGGGGGGAGGACAGGATTCAAACTGAACTTTATTTTAGTCGGTATCCACCGGCCGTGCAAGCATCGGTCGATACAAATTTAAGGGAAAGCGAGGGAGGCTAGAGAGAGTGGAATATATGTAACCCCCAGGCGTATTCCCTTAAGGTAACCGCAGCCAAGCGCTTCAAGGAAACTTTTGTGCCAACTAAAAAATCTGACTGCACAAGGCTTAATACCGCAACACTCCCCGCTCCCCCTCTACGCCAGCAAGGTTAGCCTAGTCACTCTGGACTGCTTTATCTTATCTCACTATCTAGCACAGTTTTAAGATCTGTAACTCTGGGCATGGACCGCCTTACATGGGGGTGCAGGGAAGTGTAGTAACTAGGGTTTTCAACTCCCAATTATAAGGTATTAGGGTTTGATCCCCAATGTCTGCAACCTACCTGTAGGCATCCCTGAGCACAGTGCCTACCTAGACGCCCCTACCTTCTCCTTAATGACTGTATGTGAATTTACTGTCAGTCGCTTTGGATTAAAGATAATCTGCTAAATAATCTGCTAATTATTAAGTATATCCAGCTGTAATGACAATAATGTCGAAAACACATAATCGCTGAATGATTATCATGGCGATTTTATCAGTATACAGTTTATGAAGTCAATGTAAAACAACATACCTATGGAGCATCAATGGTTTGTTTACCATTGTGCTGCACATTCATATGGCTGACACATCCTTGTTCCTTGCAAGCAAAGTATTGCCACAGTGAATTCAAGTTAATTTCTGTAGCCCCTGTAGCGACAGTCTCACAGGGTTTCAAAGGCCCCTAAGTTTACAGAGTAATTAACGGGACACTTCCCAGCCCTAAGCCCCTCGGATAGGCAAGGGAAAACTTCCTGAAAAACCCCAAAAGACTTAAAAAAAACGGATTAAACCTTGAAGAGAGACGGGTCATAAAAAGAAAAAAAAAAGGGATCCCCTTGACTGGATAATGTGGCGTACCACAGTGTTGTTGATGAATTTCAAAGGATCACAACCTTAAGGTCATTACTATCTCCAATGTCATGTATGAAGGAGGTAAACTAATTGAGACAGTTTTATAAACAGAGGCCCACGCACAAAATGTTTCTCCCTGCTTGCTTAATAACAATATCCTCTCAGCCAAGATACAACTCCCTGGAATTGGTTTAGCTGCATCTTCAAAGACACGATTCACGCATATATTTGCCGTTATATCTTTAATTGGTGTTTACTTAAAATTTAAATGCGATAAACTTTTGCCTTCCCAAGTTACCCTTCTTTCTGAGAATTTCAACATTCACCCATTAGCCATATAGTATACATTGAATGTAATGTTCATAGTTTATTCTGTGACCTCGAGGGATGCCATAACACAATCTCCTGATCTTTAAATCCTTAACAAATGTTGTGGAGAATTATGTACTCATTATGTTTGGAAGATCCTGGTCTTAAAGGAAAACTTAAGGATTTTTCAACCCCATTTTCCCATAATTTGGGGTCTAACTGACTAATGCGGACAAGAATTGTTGACATTGGTCCAGTATTGAGCAAGAACGCATCCTTGCTTGTCTGCATTGTAACCAGTTGGGGCATGTGACGAGGTGCTACGCTACTGTCACTCGCATAAGCGGGCTCACAGCGCTACAGATGGCGCTACGGCATTAAAACTGAGAGACACTAGTGTGCATTGTGTGTACATATGTATGTGTGTACATTGTAGTATGTTGTATTCGGTGTTCACCATTTACTACCTGGTCACCAAGCACTTTCTCAAAGTGTCACTGCAATAATCACGGCATTTGTAGCTGGGACAATTTACAGTTTAAGTAGGTGCATCATGACTATTTACATCCGTGATCATTTCTGTACATCTGTTTCATTATATGCATTATTCATGTATACTCATGTATTCATGTAACAGCATAGCATTCGTAACCGCTAGCAGTAATCAGTAACCACTAATAAATACATTTCAGTCATTCATACTCACAGCAGGTCTCCCGCATTAAAGGGCAAGTGCCATATTTAGTTCTGTCATTTCAGGTAAAGGGCTATTTTCTATTGTGGGACAATTGTGTATTACATGTAGGTCATTGCTGACTGAATTGAATAATAGCAATTATATATTATCTTATTTGTCAGTTTTGACTGTTATTAATTGATTCTTATATGATTTTGATTTGGCTTATGGGTGGAGCTAGGCAGTTGATAGCCTATTTAAGCCTGGCCTATGTCAGTGTTCAGGAGAATTGAATAGGAGAAGGCTAGAGGCTAGTCTTGTGGGGAGCTATGCCCATGCTGGTAACAACCTTTATGTTATGTTATGTTAGTTATGTGTGTAGTATCGTTTATGTGTAATCTGCTGCAGCCTTTTAAATAAACCGTTCATCGGAGGAGCCCTGAAATGCCACTTCAGTGGCAGGTAGAAACAGAGATTTGTTACACTGGCGCCTGAATGGACATCTCTGATCCAGGAAGTGACGCGGAGTACCTCCCAGCACCAGCCCTTTCCCTGGTGGCAGTGACATCGGAGGGGCCCAGCGAGCACGCAGCGCCGCAACGGGCAACCACCGGCAGCTAGCAGCTCAGGGAGCTAGGGGCTGTTTTTTATTTTAGGTATGGTTACCCTGTAGAGAGTCCGGTTGTTTATGTTGGGTATGGTAACCCTGTGAAGAGAGTCCGGTTTATAGTTGTTTTTTATGGGGGTGGAGGAGGGAGTAGGTTGGCATTGGGGGTATGTGGAGTGTGTGTGGTTAGTGGCTGGTTTAAGCAGCCTCACCTGGCCAGAGTCAGACTGATTGGACTCTGGGGCTGGGCGAGGCTGCACACCTGTGGTGCATCTTGTAATCAAGGCCCATGGGTTAAACCAGCCATCACCGCACACACTCAGGAGAGAGTGCTGACATCTCTATGTCATGCTGTCTGCAAGATACTACCTGCTCTGCCAACAAACCATTGTTCATCTCTGCAATAAACCGGCCCACGGTGTTTGCCTCGGGGAAAAGCTTGGGGGTTTGAGAAGAAGCGTCCCGCCGTCACTCGCTCGCCGGCACCCACTGCTCCCGCCCGCCACCGGCCACCACCGACAGAGAGACCTGACACGAGGTGGGAGACGCGGACAGCGTGACGGAGACACAAGGTCATCCACGGGCTGCCACGCCCCGACAGTGTCTAGCGAGGCTCCCGGGGGGACGGAGGGCCATCGAGACGCACCCTGAGGCGGCTCGGCTCGGTTCGTCCGGATAGCAAAGCATTTTGTAACTCACCATTCAGTGACCAATTCAAATTAATTGTTTTGAGGCTTCTGCCTCATCCTCTGATGAATCACACTGCTCAAACATATAGGGCTGGACTACGCCAACTACATTGTGCGCCATTGTCGTGGAAATGAGAGCTCGTTTGACATGGGCGGAGCTAGGGAGAAGTCAATCAAAATGGGACCTGACACGGCCACACAATCTTGGCAAAGTGCCAACAACACGATCACAAGCTTTTTTGATCTTTTTTAATAGCTATAAACGTTTTTTTTCACTCCGATTTTTGTGGATGCTTAATGAGACACCCAACTATGATATCATATATGCATTTTTATTATTTCAAGCCAGGTGTCCATACCCTTTAAGATACTCCAATACAGAGCAAAGTTAAAAGACATGAAAAAGACGAAGAAGAGTGAATACATTCGGCATGCGCACATTCGGCAAAGCGGGACATTGAAAATATCCAGTGTTTTGCAGTCAAACGCATCTTAAAAGTAATATTTTGACTTTTGCAAACATTCTGTTCCACCGCCCAGACTACTTTGGATTATAGCAAGCAACAAACGTCTTATCGGTGAGTGGTGAAAGTTTTTTTAGATCTTCCACTCGATGTTCGATGAATGGGGAAATAATAGGCAGGAGGTAGAGCGCTACATTCAGACGGAGTCTACATGTGCTCTATTTATAGAGTAACATGTAGCTGTGCTCTAAATTAAATTAACATCTTGGCTGACATTAAAGTATCATTCTTAGTTGAAAAAGACATAAATAATAGCTTGGAGCGTTTACAATTCCACATCATATTTTATAGGTCAGGTGCTATTGTGCAGGATGAGTAAACACACAAACACTCGTCCAATGTTTCCGCGTTTCCAATGTGAATACATAATGATAGTGTTGTTAAAGGTTACCTACAAAACTATGTCCCCCTCTTGAAGATGTAATTGGTGAGAGGTGTGAAAAAAAGCGTGTAAGAAACACAACCAACCAATTTCAAAAGATTAAGGGTTGCCACCTCTCTCTCTCTCTCTCATTACACTGTTAATTTGACTCAACCCCCCGGGTTCTAACTCCAAAATCTTTTGGAATAGACGTTGGTGCTTTGGGTTGAGGCTCAATGTTAATGGTGTCAATTAGCACTAGCATCTTTCCCTCGGTGTGCCACTTTTATATTTGCTCCATTAATCCTTCTGAGCTTGCTCTCTCTCTCTCATTCTCTCTTTGCTCTGCTGACTCACGATCTTAGTGGCCAGCCCGTCCTCCAACCTAAACGATAGAATAGGTTGTTTGTCATAAGCCCCAAATCAACCCATATGAGTGTTTGCTGGTCCAGCTGGCCCTGCATCCACGTCATGGGACTGTCAAGTTTCTGTCTGTGAAAACAAAATGGATGACGTTCCTTTTATTCTCAGTGGAAAATGCAATATTTTAAGATAGTTTCGTCATTCAAATGTTGGCACATTTCTAGTAAGAAATCTTCGTTCAGTGAATGTGAATGATGTTTAGTTTATTAGTTAATGCAATGTTTTCTATCGTTGCTATGGTGGTTGCTATGGACGCTGCTATCACTGAAACCACATAGCTTGCATGTTGTTTGAAGCATTGTCTTTGCGTATTCATTCGTCTTTTGTGTAGTTATCTCAGCTGTTATGTTAGGTGTTATTTTATATAGCGGTTTGATGTCCTTTCAATAAAAACCCCAGGGATGATGTATTACTTCTATTTCTTTGGGTATCCGACAAAAATAAGGTAACTCCTTCACGCAGAGGCAGCTGACCCGTCCACAGGTGCTGGGTGTCTCCGACTCCTCTGCCAGCCTGCCCAACATGCCCTCACCAGGGGCTCAGTTCTACATGATCAGCAGCACCCCCCTCCCAGCCCAGTGGCTCCAGCCACTGGGCTCCACACCCTAGCCTAACACTGTGGTAGAGTTTGGGGATTTTGTTGGCCACAAAAACAGCATGGAGTTCCACCACTCCTCTCCCAAATACATGCCCACATCCAGCAGACAACCCAGCCCTTCTGCCAGGAGCAGGCCCCAGGTGCATTCTGAAGGCTGACCTCACATGAGGACCGTCAACTCGTATGCCAGCTTCACCGAGTTCGACCATGCTCCGCCCTTCCTCCACCCGGACTCATCTCTCAGTAAGAAGGAGAAAAGCCGAGTGTCAGCTGAAGACATCCTGCTCCATGAAGACCCCCACACCACAGGCATGCTGCACCAGGAGATAGTTCAGGTGAAGTCAGCCCAGGCCAGCAGCCTACGACCCCCGGGCGAGGATGTACTGAATGCTGCGGCCTGTCTCTATACCTCCCGACATGCCCACCTGGGCCCCAGGAAGGACTCAATCCTTCAAGCCCATGGAAAGCTACCAATATTCAATGGTGGAGCGTAACAACCAGATAAGGCTAGCACAGAGCATTCCCTTCACCCGGGTGCCCAATAGAGGGGAGCGAGTGATGGCGGGACGCTTCTTCTCAAACCCCCAAGCTTTTCCCCGAGGCAAACATCGTCAGCCTTCCTGCCACTGCCCGGCAGCGGGGAGCCACGCAACAATCAACTCTCGAATACTACCTCAGATCAGGAGCCCCCTGGAGCCTCGCTAGGCACCGTTGGGGCACGTCGTCCACCGGCTGCCGCGCCCCAATGGTGCCTAGTGAGGCTCCTGGGAGGACGGAGGCACGAGGTTGGATTTGGATTTGGATGTATGTATGGATTTGGGTGTCCACGCACTTTAATCCTCAGGGTAAGAGAACGTTTGCTGACATTTAAACCCCTAGACCCCTCTCTCGCTCTCCTTTCCAGTTAGATATAGGTTCTAGTGTTGCTGGGCAGATTTAACAGCAAAACAGGGGTGATTTCTGGGAGGGGCTGGGATTGTATATAGGTTGGGGGGTGGTATAGGTTAGATGGATCAGTGTGTTTTAACAGACAGTCTCCACATAGAAGCATGACATAGAAGTGACAGAAAAAGCAGAATACAGAACTTCCTCTCCCTTATCACTCAGCTTATAGGCACACGTTGTACTAGAGCTGGCCTTCCAGGATGGCTTCTAAAGCCCTCACATTAACAACTAGTCATCTTCATAGCCCATATGATAAAACAGATGACGAATAAGATCCTTGGGGTAAGAGAACGTTTGCTGACATTTAAACCCCTAGACCCCTCTCTCGCTCTCCTTTCCAGTTAGATATAGGTTCTAGTGTTGCTGGGCAGATTCAACAGCAAAACAGGGATGATTTCTGGGAGGGGGTGGGGTTGTATATACAGGTTGGGGGGTGGTATAGGTTAGATGGATCAGTGTGTTTTAACAGACAGTCTCCACATAGAAGCACGACATAGAAGTGACAGAAAAAGCAGAATACAGAACTTCCTCTCCCTTATCAATCAGCTTATAGGCACACGTTGTACTAGAGCTGGCCTTCCAGGATGGCTTCTAAAGCCCTCACATTAACAACTAGTCATCTTCATAGCCCATATGATAAAACAGATGACAGCAATGCTATCGGGGGAATGCCAACAAATCTGTCTCTTCTTCACAGTCTTCTCCTAGGACTCTGGTAGCGGACAACAGGCACGCTGGAACTGAGAGGCGTCTGGGAATTGAGCACCAGAGACTTGTGGGAGATCAGGATTTTAATGGAGACGCCTACATACATAAGGACCATTTTGACACACATACATCTATCTATCTATCTATCGTTGGACACAATAATCTTCAAACTATTGCATATCACATATAACACCATGCCTCTAACTCTATTTCATGACCTTAAGCCATATGATATCTTAAATCTCTTGTTCTTACTCTTCTGTAAGTGTTTTTTGTCAAGTTAAATACCATAGCCCTTTACATTGTAATTTCCCCCCCCCCCCTCGCCAAATGTTTTTTATTCAATGAGGTATCTTTATACATCGGGATAAACGGGCTATACAAACACACTTGACTTGGGATAGGGTAATCCACCATTCACAATCTAAAATGTTTATGATCATTAGAAAGTTATAGTCATCTTGGGTCATTTGGGTCATTTACTTCAGAACTTTACTCACCGTTGTAAACGAAATGCACCATTCAGCTTCCTGTATAACTTTGCTTTAGTTTGCAAACATTTGGTGAAATCAAGTCATTCAGTGTCAGCACTATTGGGTGCTGTTGTTCTGGGTCTTACGTTTGCCCAAAGGCACATGGAAGAGACATCCTCATATTCAATATTTATGACACACCAAAGAGAACACATACACCAGGGAGATTGTATGTATTGCGATTCAGTGATAGTTAATTAAGGACTATGTGGTATCCGACAAAAAAGAGAGACCCCACAAAAGAGTAACAACACTACATGCAAAGTAAAATACACAGACAGCTCTAGGTGGTGTCCGTGTTTCAAAACTTGAACGGATTTTAGGTTTTATGCTTAAACCGGAGGTTCCTGTATGCTTGTGTATGACTGTCCTTTTCTGTGTTGTCTTGGCCGAGTCACTTTTGGAAAAAGATATTTGAATCTCAATGAGTCTCATCTGGTAAAAAAAAGAAGAAGCTGTTATCCGTGACAGCAGGACGCTTGCGTTGAGATTTTGAGAACGCCTCTGACGCGTCCCCATAGAGCTGGGACAGGCCTGCCTCGACAGGCCCACGCTGCTGGGAGGCCGACATGATTATTGTTGTGTTGCTGTCAACATACCAACAGTTCAAAAGAAAAAGCACCTGCGTAAGGAGAGACCAACTGACTCCCTGTGTTCAGGGATCTTCAGTCACAACAACTCTGATTTGATTTTTTTTTATGAAAAGGAGAAAATTAGAATCAGACAAATATCCAGTCAGTTAGCAAAAAAATGTTTATGCGTCGGAAGAAAGCATGACATTTAGCAGAAACATTCCTTGGGTGATATAAAAGCATCCCAGAAGGGGTGCCCACTTCAAAATCACCCAGGAAGCCAGATATTTAATAAATTCAAAATGGCTGCCAAATGACTGTTTTTTCCTCCTAAAATCAGCATGATATTTGGCAGAAACATCACCTTAGGTGATATAAATGCATCCAAGCTCAAATTCAAACAGAAAACTAGACATTTAAGAATTCAAAATGGTCGCCAAATGACCAGATGACATAATTATGAGCAGGAGCATGACATTTAGCACAAACACTCCTACGGAGATATCTAAACAAACTACAAAGCATATCCATTTCAAATTTGAACAGGAAGCCAGATATTTAAGAAATTCTAAATGTGCACCAAACGAACCATTGTTACATAGTAACCTTCTGGTACCTATCGTCTCTGTCCACCCAGATACATATTCCAAGAAGGGCACTCCCCATGGCAAATGAACTATATACAAATGTACAATATTTACAAAACATCCCTGGGCAACAGGAACTGCCAAACGCAGGCGCAAGATGCTACCAGAGGTGGTGATCGGTTGACAGCTCTGCTCCTCTCTTCACCCGAGTGTCCAAGATATACGGCCGCAGATCAGATGATACGACTACAAAGTCGATCATTGATCTTTGGCCTAGGGTGGTCTGGTACCAGGTACACTTATGAGCCACCCTATGCTTGAACATGGTGTTCGTTATGGACAATCCATGGCCAGCACAGAAGTCCAATAACAAAACACCGCTCGGGTTAAGATCGGGCAGACCATTCCTCCCAATCACCCCCTTCCAGGTTTCTCCGTCATCGCCCACGTGTGCGTTGAAGTCTCCCAGAAGAACTATGGAGTCCCCGGGCGGCACCCTCTCCAGGACGCCGCCCAGCGACTCCAAGAAGGCCGGGTACTCCGAACCGCCGTTTGGCGCATATGCGCAAACGACAGTAAGGGTTTTCCCCTCCGCGACACGTAGTCGCATTGAGGCGATCCTTTCGTTCCTCGGGGATCCGAACGC
>OMKN01022519.1:0-14082 GCA_900302345.1 Melanonus zugmayeri
CCTCCCCACGCACACACTCTTCCTCACAATCATACTCCCTCACACACACACTCCCTTTCCCTGACACACACGCACACAACTCCACATCGCTCTTACACACACAACTCCACAATCGCTTACACACACAGTATGAAAATGCTCTTCTCTCCGACTGGCTCCCTGGTCCCCAGCTCTGAGTGGCTCCCCTCTTGCATATGTTCCCCAAGACATAAAACCCAGCTCTGGCAACAGGGAAAGTCCCTCACGTTATTAGCATTTCTTATTGTTTTCTATATCCCTTATGATCAAATATTGATGCTATTACAACACACGTCCTGAAGGAAGGAGGGTTTTGGAGATTCAAACATTACTGTAGTTGTAAGACAACAGGCAGCATGGCAGAAGGACAATGAGTTGATTCATGGCTAGATTATTAGATTAATAAATAAAGTCTGTTAGCCTCCTGTTGATAGTTTTGTGGTCATATCCTGAGAAACATGCATGCAATTATGTATTTTATATATATATATATATATATATATATATATACACACATACACACACACACATACATATATACACACACACAATAATGTGTTCTGAGGACGACAAATGAGTCACTCTTGACTATATCCATACTGCAGTCTGAGGTTATGTTCTGTCAAACGTAGATGCCTGGCTTTGTCTGCTTCAAAGAGCAATGAATCTCAACACAGAGACTGCAAAAGCCTAACCCCACGTGTTCGTGACGACATGTGAATTATCACAGCCGATTGCGACGTGTTTGCTTGCTCCGTGAGGTGTAAAGGTGGCCATCGGTAGCATCATGCAACTCCAGTGAAACACAGCTGTAGAGGAGACCGCAGACGCCAGACTGACAGTCAAATAGTTAAGTGGTCAATTTCCTGACTTCCGTGTAGGTCTATCATCTGGTGACTCTTGCAGTAAGGCATTACCTTCAAGTTTAACTGCAAAGCTAAGTAAGCTTCCTGGAAAATAAAAAATGTAATCCCGATTCGATATGTAAACGTAATTTTAAACTTTAAATGTCTCGGTTAGATAGCAACATTACCGAGAACACAATCACCACGTCCGACTGCTCTGAGACTGAAACCTGCACAGCACCGCTGAACTTGAACATTTAGCCTATTGAATACCTAGATATTAATATTTGTGGCGAACAACTAAACATCGTAACCTTTCAATTAAAGTGCCAGAACCCCGTCTTGAAAATCCGACAGCCTATAACTGTGTTAAATCGCCTAGTAGCCTAATAGTAGGCTATAGGATCTACATAAATGACCTCGACAACAGAGGAGGAATCACGTTACCTCACGTTCGGTCGGTGACCGGATCCAGTGATCACAGTGGTTTTGTGATCTCATGAGCCACTCTTTCGACTTTTGCGCGGAGGGTCTTCTCGCTGTCTTCTTCTTCTTCTTCGTCTTGTTGAGGCACTCCCGTCGGCCAATCTCATCACTGGTTTACCTGAAAGAGGGGACAACGAGGGGTCCTTTATTCATTTAAAGTGGTCAATTCGACTCCATCCTTCGCGCCAAATGAGCTGCGGACCGCGCGCGCTGTGTCGGCACGCGGATACACGTGTGCTGTGCTCGAGCTGTTTAATGCGCAGCAGACTGCTTCTCATTCCGGGGAGGAGTCGCTCCTCCCGTCAGACGGTCAGGTGTGCCGAGGCAAGGAGGCACCTAGGAAGCAAGGTGCTCTCCTCACAACGTTATTTGAATTTAATCTTTCTCTCACACGTACACACAACTTCACACGATTCGCGGTCACGATTGGGAACTATTTGAGGCAATTTATTCATTCATTAGGATAAACCCCTTGAGATTAACCATCTAGTTTCCGAGGGGGTCAGAAAAATCTTACAAAAAATCTTATAGTCTTCAATAGTTATGAGCCAGACAACCCATTGCTAAACCTTTGCCTTAAAATGTGGCAGTTTCAACATTTTGTAGCCAGAACTTTTTGTTGCTAAAATCTTTGATACATGGCATACTTACATACAGTAGGCCGGCCTATATGAAGAACAATGTGTAAAGTACAAGCCTAATACAATACCAGCAATCTATATAGCCATGCTCACAGGCCAGTAGACATCCACATTCACAGTGGATGTGTGGACCCCAGCCCCCTTTCTCTACTGTATCTTCATTCAGCACACACCTCACCCATCCTGGCTTCAGTAGAATGTGTGTCACTGCCTCTCTCCAGCCAGGAGGCTAACATGGGAGACAAGAGGGGAAATAGAGGGTAGGGTACATCTATATTTTAACAGCAGAGGACAGGTTGAGAGAGAGCAAAATGGTGAGGAAAGAGATAAAGATAGAATTGAGATGGAGAGAGCAAGTCGGAGAGATCATAGCTTAAAAGAGTATGGAAGGAAAGCTGTGTGGTGGTAAGCCATCTTGAATGCCCCATCATTTTGACGGTTTGGGTAATATTGGACAGAACAGAGCATTACACTTTAAAATTGCACGGTAGATCACCATAGCATGCTAGTGGGGTGGTCAGAGCGGGTGTTCCCAATAGAAAGGTTTGATCCCCAATGTCTGTTAGGTAGCCTATCCCTAATGACAAAGCACATAACCTTGCTATAAAATGTGCAAATCTACCTTCCCTTCACATAAATATTTAATAACTACTAACGAAACAAGTGCAGAATGCTTACTTAGCATAGCATGGATGTGCTGTACAGCATCTAGTGTGTGATAACCTAGTCTTTGGGACCCCCTAAGTGATTACGAAAATTAGCTCAAACATTTTTGCGCTAAAAAATATATTTTTTTCTCTCAGTGCTGACTCAATGGTATTCTGATTAGGCAAAAAGCACCATTATCTTTTGAAGAGACTATCATTAAAATCAGCAGTGCAATTCATTGTCCGTAATTGGAAAGTAATCTTAAGATCTTTTTTTTTTACTGCACATTTTAATGATTTATCCTGTCCTTCAATCCAGAAATGTCATCCACCCACCCCCCTCCATTAAAATCAGTCATGTATTAATCAGTCATGTATTAATATTCAGTGTATTGCTATTGTGACTCACTGTAACTATTTTAAAGCTCTCAGAACACTATATAGAATGGCTACAATTCAACAAACATGTTTACCTGGCGAGATGAAAGAGGCAGATTTTTGTTTCACCACTGTGCCATGTGTTACTTTGTGTTGATAACGGAGAGGACAGCGCAATGATTGGACTCGCTTCAACTGCGGCCCCCTTGCTGGCCTGGAAAAAGCTCTGGCAGATCCATCTTTCATCGGGGCAGATGGAGTCAGGCATAGTTTCATAATTCCCTCCTGAGTTACATCAGCTCTCACTGATATAATTCCATCATATTCCTCCATGGAGAAGTCGGATGTCTTAGCCCTAGCTTAGCGTGCCTATTGTGTTCATGGGTGACCTCTTTCCAAGGGTACAATACAATACTTCACCCTGTGAGAATTGTATTATCCCTTAACTGTCAATAAAATGATGTCTTATGGGTAAATGGCAAGAGTGATTGCCAACAATTTCAATGAAACTGCTGGCAGGTAGTCTCACATTTGAGATGCTATTTTGCCTTAGGGTCATGTAGAATACTTTCTGGTTGTGGTATTATTGGAAGTATTATATTCAATGAGCACTCCCGGAACAAAATAATTATTTTCTAGCATTGTTTTGGTCATGTTGTTCTTGTTGTTGCTTAGAGCCATATGAAACACAAAATGTATATCCCATCAGTAATTTGCAATTAATATATGTTGACTTATTAAATCTGGATATGTTTTGGAATCATATCTGTCCTCAAGGGCTGAGAAACGATGAGGAATTGTAAACCCATATCATCATGTTTCAAAGTAAAAATGATGGGTTAGCTCTCTAACCCTAACCCTAACCCGTCCACCGATAAAACCATAATTACTGTTTGAAAAACAAAGGAATGCTTTCATGAAGATACTTATTTTTTAATCAGGTATTTTGGCAGTACATATGCTTCATGTTTGTTCAGTCTTTAGTTTAAGCATAATCTAGGTTGATTTTGTCAACCAACGAAAACCATGGAAAATCACGTCACATCCTAAACTAATGGACAAGTTGTTTGAGGCCTACTAAGATGCCTCATGCTAAGAAAATGGATTTAATGGGCACTTTAATTGATGAAATATGAATTTAGTTTTTAAGGATGATCCCCAGCTCAGGAACATGAGGCAAGAAAAACCCTCACAACCTTCGTCCAAACCTTTTCCAAGCCTTGCCACACTACTTTTAATCCATTAAAAGAAAAAAATCTTGTAATCTGTAACACTGCAACACTGTCTGTAACAACTTTCGCCCACTGTGACCACTAGTCGAACGTGTTTTGTGATTGTCTCTATTTTTGTATGATGATAACCTGCTAGGATATTTTCTATGATTGCTCTCTGCCAGGTCGGCCACATGCGGTTAAAGATGTGACGTGTGGTGTGTGTGATGTGTGGTAGAATGAGTCACCATGGCGACATACAAATCGTTGCATTGTCCTCCTGGAGGAGGACAATGCAGCCGAGTGTCTTTAACCCCTCGCTCTCGCTCTCTACCTTCCTCTAATAATGGTACCTTGCACGTCCGCCCATGCAAGTACTCAGCAACACCAGCTAAGATTAGCGATCTTGTATAACGCAACATGCTACATTACATCATGCCATGCCTGGCTATGTTGCACCATATCATGTCATATTGTACTATATATTAACATACAATCATGTAATGTAATAAAGATAAACACAAAGACAAAAAACCTTTTGGTTGTTTTCAAGAGGTTGTTTCATCATTCAGTTGTAACATATTACAAGCTATACTATTATTTTTACATACATTTATTATTACTATACATTTATTATTCTATTATAAACTATGGGTGTCTCACTTCTCATGTGAGAATTATTTCTGAGAGCCATCAATGCTACTTTCCAAGCTAGCTACTACGTTCCAAGATCAGCCCCGGCTAATTTGGAAAAGGTGATTTGAGAAAGTTAGAACTGTTGTTATTGTTCACACAGCGGACAACGTAACCATCTGCCACCCGTGTGAAACATAGACATTGTATCGCTCATACTAAAATGATTTTCACACATTGTCTCAATTCTCTCACCATACCATGCTTTTCAATCGGTGAATATCATAATTTTGTATATTTCTTCTTCTCTTTTCTGAAATTATCACTTAAGTGACAATTTAAAAGTCTTGAGAGTTGAAACTTGACATTTAGCTCACATGCAATTGCTTCAAACACCACTGTACATATTTTTAGCCACAGTCGTTGAGTGTTCCAAGTCTAGATTACGTGAAATTGGAGATTTTAACAGCGCACAAATGTCACTTCTCTGTAATGTCTCTCTCTCTCCCTCTCCAGGAGTTCATTATCCCACTGTTAGCTCTGTGCTGGTGAGAGAGGGAGCCATGGCCCCGAGTGGACAGTGAGCAGGGCCCCTGATGGCCCTAATCTTATCCTCCACAATAGCCAGCTGTGAATAGGAGCGTAATCAGATGGCTGAGCTCCACTGCTCTTTAACTAGCTCAGCTTGCCTGTGCCTACGGTGCTTCTCCACATGAGAACCATTGAGTGGAAGCCAGAGGTATTTCTAGACTTCTCTATAACAATCTCAAAAGTTGTGCAACTCCCCCTGTCAGACATACAAGCCATATTCCTTAGACGTGACTGCTGCCGACTTTGAAAATCAATGAGGGTGTCTGCTTGATTGACGCCGAGTCACAAGCGCTCTTGGCAATCGGGTCCATGTTGACGTTGGGTGACAAGTTGTATTGTCATGTAACAGCGTCATCCCTTCTTACAGAAGATTGATCTGAGTAAGGCGCCATCTCTGTTGAGACTACTCTCACTTATCGTGTGAAGTTGTCAGGCTGAAAGCAGAACTGAGTAATGGTCTGTGCTGCTCTATATACTGTAACCTGGCAGGCCAAATTAGCCATAAAATGGTGTGATTCATTAGGAATATAATAACATACTGTATGGAAAGGGGAAGACGTTAGTGGGTCTTCTTGACCTGATTTCAACCCAGCACCCACAGCCAACCCTTTAACACACACACACACATTAACACATGCACACACATAGACATGCACATAACCACACACACAACCGCACACACACACCTCTCTCTATCTCTCCCTCTCTCTGTCTCTCTTCCAGAGGGAGGCCTTCATTAACAATGAAGTAGCTGACACAAGCGTGATGTACACCCACCGTTAGCAGATCCGACAGGCCTACGCCGAACGTCTCCCTGCTCACGTATTAACATCCAGGAAAGTAGGTCAATCACAAAAAAAAGAAGGAAGGGGATACTAGTTGGGTGCCTTTCATATGTAACACCCTCCCGGATAGCACTTAGTATTAGTACAAGCAATAGCATGTGATTTAGACTGAAATATTTGGCATTTTGTTTTTGATGCCAAAGTTCTCATGAAAGTGATTATGAATGCATCACTATGAAAGAAACATTGTGCTATTTTGTGAATTTGAGTAAATAAAGTGCTCCAATAGTTTTATACAAAACTACGATACACTATGAATCCCAAAATATATTTAAACACAGTTCCTGCTAATTAGTGCCCTTTCCCCTGCTTTCACCCCTAGTCTCAAGCTAATAGCCAATTCATTAATTTGCTCATTCCTCTTTCAAGCTGAGAAAACGAGAGTTACGTATGTAACTACGGCTCTATGATTTCTGGATGACTGCCAGAGGCAGTGCTTCACACTGGATTTATCCACATCGTGCATGTGCAGTTGAGAATTTTTATATCAAGTCACCCGTGACCCCAGGTGCCCAAGTGACACGCCTATACTGTATACTCACATGGGACTCTGGGCTCTGTTCCTATGGAATCTTCACGCCAAGGTTCCGAGTGACACTGGACTCTGGTCATCATCCGGAATTCATAGAACCGTAGTTACATACTGTTATCCAACAGTAGGATTCAACGTCTGGGGGACGAGGGTTCACCGCAAAACCCCACACTCACTGAGTGTATGAAGCTGTTATTTTCCTCTGTTTCTATACGGAGCAAGATAGTAAATTTGTCCGACCTGCGTTTCTTCCTGCTTTGCAAGAAGATATGAAGGAACAGAGCCCAGAGTCCCATGTGATTATATAGGTGTGTTACTTGGGCACCTGGGGTCACGGGTGACTTGATATAAAAATTCTCTATGAATTGTGGATAAATATTCTCTATTTATCCACAATGTGCATGCGCAATGTGGATAAATCCAGTGTGAAGCACTGCCTCTGGTGGTCAGTAAGAATGAAATAGAATTTGTTGTTGTTGTTGTTCATTGTCCAGGTGAGGTGATAATGAATGATCTCAATAGATGAGCTATTTCTAGTTTATAGAGAAAGACGTACTGTGTACATGTACTATGATGTGACGTGTGAGTTAATAGTGAATGATTAATCAACACCCTTAGGATATGTACCAGCTTTCAACTCTTTATTGTCAGTATTACCTATTTTTTAATTTGTATCCATCTTCCTCACCGGCATATGCAAATTAGATTACTGAGCCACCAAGTTAAAATATGTGAATATAGGGTGGGAAAAACGCCCAGTAGTACTTAGTACATTATCAATAAAATATAAATATTAATGTATATCAATGCATCCACAACAATGCAATGCACACATGACCTCAGAGCTGAAGTAGGTCCTTGTAAAAATAGTAAGATAGAAAAGAATAAGGATAGTAGAGAATTGTATGGCTTTCCTACCGGCAATCTTGGATAGCAATGCTAATGAACATGCACGCTGTGGTATTTTACCTTGCACTGTATGAATACCTATATAAATATACAAATGGTATACTGTATTCGGCTAGCATTCTGGTAACATTTCAAATCTGAGTGGATAAATATTTGATGAGGCAGAAGAGATATTTTCTGATACACTGTGTTTGCATATTTGAAACTTATTTGCTTTTAAGGCTCAGCAAACAAATAACAAATATGTTGATGGCCCACAGAGGATCCAATAAAGTTGTCATTATGAGAGAGTTTGGGGTTTTGCAAATGGACTCTCTCTTTCTCTCTGTTTATTGCTCATTTCAGTTGGGCCATAACTCGCCCTGTGTGGCCCCATAACTCTGAATATAATGCACATATACAGCACAGAACATAGTGTTGGATGGATTGGTGTGATAAGTGCTGCTGTGGATGATTCTAGCATATATAAACAAGGTAACAGCAACAATGTGGGTTCCACAGAAAGAGTTGGAACCAAGACCCAGTTTAAAAGTTCTCAAAGAGAGTTGGTACTCATTTTAGTAATTTTGTTGACCCACATATAATAATAGTTTTACTTCTGTACAGACGAAGTAGTTCAAAATAACACCTTGAATCCTTGTTGAGAAATAGCAACCACTATATACCACAAACAGCTGTGCAGCCATTTCCCTGGATAGTGAGCGAGGAGACAAGAGGGTGTGGGTGTTTATGTTGTGTTCTCTGAACATTATTGTACATTACCTTTTCTTGACATTTTTGTGAAGAAATGGTAAATGGATTGCATTTATATAGCACGTTTACCCAAATCTCTTTACAATTAGTGCCTCACATTCACCCATTCATACACACATTCATAGACTGACAGCAGTGTCAGCCGTGCAAGGCAACAACCAGCTGGTCGGGAGCAGTTAGGGTTAGGTGTCTTGCTCAGGGACACCTCGACACTTGGCTAGGAGGAGCCAGGGATCGAACTAGCAACCTTCCGGTTTCCAGACAACCGCTCTACCCCCTGAGCCACTGTCGCCCTTCCCTGAGCCACTGTCGCCCTTAAAAAAAAAGCTTTTGAGGCTGATTTTGTTTCCTGGGGCAAAGTGTCATCGCTTTTTATTCAATGCAGTTCTGGCACCTTTTTTTAGACATGGTGGCTATGTTTCTAGGCAGCTAGTTGCACTCTAACTAGGCAGCTACAGTGCAACTGTGAAGATGTGTTAAAGAAGTAAAGATCAAAATACCATTTATTTTAACAATGGTACCTATGTTATCCAAGGGCATCCAGTCTGGATCAAGCAAAACATGAGCATATATTAATTGTTAAGAACTTGAGAACAACTGTATTCCTAAACTAGTTGACAGTTTAAGTATAGAATACAATAGAATAGAAGTGCATTGTCTGTGGCTGGACAGGTGGCTGGTTTATTTAAAAATCACATGCCATAAAAAAAAATCCCACATGACATTAAATTAAATATGTCATCCTGTCTTATTAAGTGGACCAAATGCATTATGTAATAAATTCTTTAACTTTTGGTTTGTTTCATGATTTTGAATTACCTCTCTGGGCTGTGTGTCCCCAAGTATATTTCCAATGGCAGTGTGTCACCTACAAACATTTTACATCATTTGAGCCACAATCTGACCATAACATGATTACACCGATGTTACAACTCAATAAAAAATCAGTCGCAGCCTATATTTTTCTTTCATTGGGACTTGCTTATAGAACCATATACTGCATATATTATGCATATATACTTAGATGACATCCACATGGCTTTATGCACTTGCCAAGGCCAAATCTTTTTCAGTGTCCAAACATGTGTACAAATGTTCCAGGTATATATGCTTCTTTATTCACAGGAAAAAATAAAGTAGGAACCTTTTGGCTGCTTGGGTCAAACATAATATCAAGATAGATTCATGAATAACTGTACATTAAACTATAGATTATTAGTCAAAAAAGTCAGATTTTCATGTTGTTTTGGTTTCACTGCCATTTAATTTCCAAAGATTTTTATTCTGTTTGATTAGTGTGGGACTATACATTTGTTTGAATCCAAATTGCTGAACTGTGATGAATGTTTTTTAGCTACAATAAAGCAATGCAACATTACAACAAATGCTTTTATTTCCAATTAAATGTTGGATGAACTTTGGAGTCCTGTAACCAATTACCTATATCTGAATTGTCATTTACCAATTCTCATTCATTCTCATCTATTCTTCACTGTTTATTATTGTATGTTATTGTCTATTTATTAATGTACAGCTCTGTAACGATATTGATTGATTTTGCAATAATTGAATGTGACAATACAGAGTGAAAAAAAAAATATTCCATCGGGAAGGGGATTAGCTATTAACAAGGTTAATAATGTGGATCCAAATAATTAGCACTTAATTACCAAACCATTGGTTGATTTGTCTCCATTTGGATGGTGTAACTGAAACACTGGAGTGATTTTCATTCTTGTGTAACCTCTTAAAGTTTTCCTTTGAGTAACTCAAAGGAAATTTAAAAATAACAAATCAATCTATGATTTGATGGGGTATTCAAATAAAACGCCAACAAAATGTTGATTATTTATCATTTTGAAACATCACCAGGTGGTCATCTCGGAGTCTAGCCCCACCTCACCCAGGAGGGCATCTCTGACCCCACCCAGGAGGACGTCCCTAACCCCAATGGAGGCAAGTGCTGTGCTGAATCCTCAGAGATAGAAAAACCTAGTCCTATTAAGCAATCTTTAAACACCTCTTTCTCCCATATATGAGTGCAATTATAATTATATATATAATCTGTCAATGAATTACCAAACACCAGAACAATTAGCATTCTCATCACTTGAATCTACCTGAATTGTATCACATTTGCTTTAAAAAAAATTGAATTCTCACACAGCTGCTCTTCAATCCACACCGTGTCGACTCACAGGGAAGTCAATGTTCACGGCGAAGCCATTTAGGGCTGCTTCATGCAAACACCCACTCCCTCGCATTCACATTCACCAGGTGCTAATTGCTTCGTCTGTTGGGGGTTGTGCAATCCACCTGTACGCAAAAGAAAAAAGAAAACTGGGTTATGAACTTTCCGTGACACCGGCGTGTGAGTGTGCCTCGGCTCCAAGCTCTGAATAATTTGTGGGCCTCTGCCAACTGAACCATTCAAATGGTTTCTGCGTCCTTCAGAGCTGAGCACTCTATGGACCACAGCATGAATCCAGGAGTTCTTGAATGGAACACAGAGGTCATGAAGGCTGCACTACAGATGTCTTCAGCTCAGATCAATAAATGATCTTCTTTCAAGATTGTTTGGGGTACATTTAGGTTGTTGTTTGTGCATGTTATTTATTTATTTATTTTTACTCTGTGTTTTAAGCCTACAAAGCGACATGATGAAGATTTCACTGAATATCCGCGTGGCAATATGTACATCCATGTCACTGTGATTGAAATTCAGCACATATAGTAATTATAATGGTATATAAACATTCGCTGTGTTGTCTGCTGCTGTTCCTGAGATGTGACAGTCCATCATGCGCAGGATTTAATGGGTAACTGTGTGTGAAAGATCACCAAGGCAACACTGCTATTACATTCACACACTGTGCTTTATTGAAGATAATGATATTGTAAAAAACTTTGGTCCAACAAAAAAAAGCCACACCTCAACCAAAAACATGTGAACAGAATCATTTATTTCAACAAGGTATTACGCTACACTACAGTATACATGCATACTAGTCTTTTTTACTCCACATAGTACCCTTTAGCAAGACCAAGCAGAACTGTGGCTGGGGGGGTGGCTGTGTGGTGTTCTGTGAGGTGAAACGTATTGAGCAGCGGGGGTGTTGCTGGGGATGCTCTGTATTCGGTGTCACGCATGAGGGAGTGCAAACTATCGGGTGTATAAATGAGAAGGCAGGGGAGTTGGGAGAGGAGAACAGTTCTTTTCCAATCATCTTTGCATGTACATCTTACAATTTTACCACCACTCTAATTCAGCTGTCAATACAACAGACAATACAGGTGTGCCTTTAACATCCATTGGGAACCAGTGTTATGAATGGCTAGCTGCATGTTGGGTATGGGCGCAAAACAATTTGAGCATGATGCAGGATGCATGTTGAAAGTGAATGGCATGTTAATACTATTTTGCAATGGGAATGCAAGCCCGGTATAAACTACAATCCGTCCAGTTACAGAGTAACTGCATATGATGGGATGCAAAACACTACAGGTATTGAACACACTTGAAATCATTCCATTGGCTCAGCCAGGTGGCCATGTAGAATATCCCATCTTTGAATCCACACACCACACAAGCCAGTGCTCAAGACACTTGGTAATAGTACAAATATTCCCTTAAAGTGCGTGGACACCCAAATCTACAAAAACCTTCTAACTATGTAACTTAGGGTCTTATGATTTTGATCCCCGTACAGACCATACGTGAGTTGTTGTTATATTCCTTGCTCACTGAACACATACCTTTTTAATCTGGCTCATAATTAGACATTCTCTTTTTATTATTAACATTTTTATTTTATCCACTCTTTTAATTGGATTGTGTGATTTATTGACGTGAGTTACAGCAAGTTACAAAATGCTTTGCTATCTGGACGAACGCCGTCAGGGCGCGGCAGCCGGTGGACGACCTTGTGTATCCGCCACGCTGTCTGCGCCTCCCGCCACGTGTCGAGGTCTCTCTGTCGGTGGCAAACTCCGTGAGCCTTCCCGCCGGGAATCCTCACTAAGGCACCGTCAGGGCACGTCGTCCACCGGCTGCCGCGCCCTGACGGTGCCTAGCAAGGCTCCCGGGGGGACAGAGGGGGCTCCTGATCTGAGGTCGTATTCGAGAGTTGATTGTTGCGTGGCTCCCGGCCGCCGGGCAGCGACAGGAAGGCTCATGGTGTTTGCCTCGGGGAAAAGCTCGGGGGTTTGAGAAAAAGCGTCCCGCCATCACTCGCTCGCCCACGGGAGACGCTGACAGCGTGACGGAGACATGAGGTCATCCACCGGCTGCCGCGCCCCGACAGCACGTAGCGAGGCTCCCGGGGGGACAGAGGGGGCTCCTGGCCGTCGAGACGTGCCCTGAGGCGGCTCGGCTCGGTTCGTCCAGATATCAAAGCATTTTGTAACTCACCATTCAGTGACCAATTCAAATGAATTGTTTTGAGGCTTCTGCCTCATCCTCTGATGAATCATACAGCTCAAACATATAGGGCTGGACTACACCGACTGCAGCGTGTGCCATTGTGACATGGGCGGAGCCAGAGAGAAGTCAATCAAAACAGGACCTGACACACCACACGGTCTTGGCAAAGTGCCAACAGCACAATAAGCAGCTTTTTTTTTATCTAGGTTTAATTATTATTATTATTATTGTTATTATTTTATTTTTCACTCAGATTTTTGTGGATGCTTAATGAGACACCCAACTATGATATCATATATGCATTTGTATTATTTCGACTGCTTAGACTACAGGGTTCCCCGACCATCTCACAGGCACATACCACTGGCATCAAAAAGCACTCACTCACTGATGTATGAGTGCCTTCCCTGTGTTTTTTACCATCTAAACATACCCCCTGCCCACCAACCTGCCAAAACCCACAATCTGCCGCTTAACTATGCCTGCAGAGCTCACACAGATGAGACACACCAACCTCCTCCACGGTTCTCTAATGTCGCTTTTCCACTATCGAGCCGTGCCGTACCGGATCCCGTGCACATCCGTGCTTTTCGTGTTTCCACTGCCACCCGACCCGTACCGGGCCGCAGTACCCGTGCCGATTTTAGCTACCCTTTGCGAGCAGGAACCAAGGGGTCCGACCCGTGCCGTTATGCAAATGAGTAGACGCTGATTGGTCACAAATACATCATCCCATGAGAGAGAGCACGTTCGGCTGCTTTCGAAACCGCAGGCTGCAAACTGTAATGTCCGCTCTAGGGGCTGTTAATATGTCACTTTATTAAGTTTTAATATTTTTTCAGGCTAGAAAGTAACCATGTAGATTCAGAATATGTGATCAGTTTATCCAAATAACGCTTTTTGGGAAATTTGCTCCGACGTTTTCGGACGCGATGAGCCGCCGGTCGGGTGAGAGCAGCGGTCATCTCAGCTGCTAGCAGCCCGACTCCTGAGCTGATCGGCCGGTCAACGTCCGTCGTCATCCCGGGGATGTGTGTCATCCCGGGGAGAACATGAACCATGAACTGATCTGCAGCTCTTGGCTGATTTACCGCTGGCTCTAGGCTGCGTTTCCCGAATGTACTTTAGCGCTACGTGTGTCGTGAAATCTCCCTTAAGCTACCGCGCTGT
>OMKN01022525.1:0-10332 GCA_900302345.1 Melanonus zugmayeri
AAATGCAACACAATACGCTTCACAACAAAATTAAAATGGGATGAAATGATAGGACACATACGCGCACTCGTATGCCCGACTGAGGCATCGCAAACGGCAGTTTGCGATCAGTTCACCTTATTTGTGAGAATAGATTTCATAACATGCACGTATTGTTGGATAATAACAGAACCAATTAAATATGATTCCCGATTGAACTGAACATATTTGCGGGGTTCTTGTGTAAAACATATCTCCGTGTATTAGGCCTAATTATCCTTATTATCCTTATTATGTTTTTTTTGTGTGCACTCCCAGATAACTCTTCATATATAATACGTGAGAGGCTAAGGATTTATTTTACACATCAATTTCAACACGTTTCTCGCATTTCATCCTTCTGCCATCGGAGTCGCAGTTTCTCATTTGCCGGGAAAATGTACTTACGGGTGGGTCCGGGTTTGCGTAGGGTTGCGCACATTCTACGGTCAAGTTCATTTTTTATACATCACAAAGTGTGCGTAGAAGTTGGCGTACGCATTCTTTTGTGCGTAAGCAAGCTTTATACATGAGGGCCCTGATGTTTTATTCACTGTGTGTGTGTGTATCCCTGACAGCACTGGCATGGCTATCATTTATAGGCAATGGTAATAGTGTCCTCTAGTCAGTCAGACAGCCAGTCAGACAGACAGACAGATACAGAGAATGACAGCAAGATCGAATGCAAATGTCACACCTGGCCACAAGCTAACCCAATGAAGCCATGTTATTTGTGTTCATATTCTTGGATTGTCTCTGAAGAGATCATGTCAGTAGTGATTGTTTAACCTTTAGGTTAAACTTTTCAGCTGGTACAGCCTCAGGACCCACATGTCAGTAGTCATTAAGTCATGACCCAAAAATAAAATAAATGTACCAATATTGCAGTAATCACCAATGGCACCAACAATGATTAGTTAATTCATGGGCTTCTTTGTATGCTCTGCCACCCACTCAAAATGCCCTTGGCCCACTGGTTGAGAACCACTGCGTTAGACAATTAAGACAGCGCCACCCGATGGTCCAGACGTGTCCCTGCACTGGAGCTGCTGTGACATTTGTGATGACAAGTTTATAACTTGTCCTCCACAAACAGCATTATGCCCCCGCCGTTCATTTAACCTATTGCCTTGAAGGGGAACCGTCACGCTCTGCTATTGTATAACATAAGAGTGTACTGGGTCATATATTGTATGTGTTTTGAGAACTGCAACATCAACTCATTGCTTCTGTGAAAAAGTTGGACCGGATGACCAACAGAGAAGCAGATCCTGGTCCAATGACATCAATGGTCCAACTTGTCCGTGATTTTTATTCCGATTTTTATTTTCTATATTGGAACATAGAGCTCCCCTAGAGTTTTTATCATTTTATAATCGTTTAAGGGCTTTGACTCACTCAGTTCATAAACCAAGCGTCCAGAAGCACTTAAAAGACGTTCTGACGGCCGTAACCTGCACCTGTCATGAGTGAAAGATGACGATGTTCATCCAGCTAGTGACCGCCGGCGGGTTCTTCTACTGCTGCTACCCTCTGTCTGTCTCCCTCCTCCTCCATCCTCCTCCTCCACACCTGGTGAAGTTATGCAAGGGATGGTTTGGTTTGTATTTCTTTTCTCGCCCACATGTGCGTGCGGGTGAGTGACAGCAGTAGCTGTCGATTAGTAATATTCTTAAGAAGTGGTAGAGTAGAAATGGTGTTATGTTATCTTGCCGTGTTCACCCAAAACACGGGAGAAATATACCTCGTAGTCGGCCGTCACGCCTGGGAAACAAATCCACATTTACCCTTAATGGGAGCCTCACGTTTCCCCTGTTTTTCGTCCTGTTTTCTTCTGCGATTCATCGCCAGGTTTGAGAATCCGACTGTTCAACCTGTCTCTGAAGCTGCTGACCTGCGCCCTGTACGTCCTGAGGGTCTACCTCGACGTCCTCCCTGAAAAAGGCAACGGCGAGACCGCCTGGTGAGAACACGTTGATATGTGAATGATGCTGTGTCTGAACGCTATGTGAATGATGCTGTGTCTGAACGCTATGTGAGAACATGTTGTGTGAGTTCTGCCACCCTATACTTTAGACACAGTGGTCCTGTTGCTTATGGTAACATAAGGACTGATGTAGCGTATCCTCTGAGGGGAAATGTCACACACACAGGCGCGCACCCACGCGAGCACACACACACATACGCATACACAGGCGCGCGCACACATACACAGGAACGTGCACACACACGCACAGGCACGCACCCACGCAAGCACACATACAGGCACACACACACACGCACATAGGCACAGGCACACAGACACACACACACAATGGCACACACACACAGGCACACACACACACTCACATAATGGCACACACACAAACACACAGACACGCAGACACACACACTCACATACACTCACACACACACACACACACACACAACCTTCATATAGTTTATATCTGTCCCTGGGTTTCAGTCCAAACTGCCGAAACAGCAGCAGTTGGAGCATTACGAGCGACCCTCCGGAAATCAACTGGTTAGTGAACCTCACATCTATTCACCTCAGCATTTATAATATATATAATATAATATCATTCTGTTTTACCTAAATAAACTATTTTATTTTTTTATTTTTTTCAAGGGAGTTGATCTTTTGGGTGAACAGACGGGTTCCTGTATGGGCAATACAGGTGAGATGGGAACGTGTTTAACCTGTTACTGAGACTCTCTAATATACAACAGCGTCATACATCACATGGTGAAGTCTCTGAATAGATGACCTTCGACCTTTCCTTTCCCTCCTCTTCAGGTCACTGTGGCCTTAATCAGTTTCTTGGAGACCATGTTGATCACATACCTCAGCTACAAGGTAATCTGACCAACGCTGCTCTTTTCCGCTACAAAAACAGCTTCTTCTCCCACCAGACACTTCCCAGACAGCATGCAGTGCACCTGCATAAACATCCATGTGTGTTGTGTCATGTCTGTGTATGTATGTGACACACTATGGTGTGTGTTTCTACACTGAGCTGGTGAGGACATGCTGTGTGGTCGTTGAATCCTTTTTGTTTTCTGTGGCAGTGGGAAGTCTGGCTACAATAAAGATTATGCGGAACAATCCACGTCTGTGTTTGGAAATATAATATGCTGATAAACTGGCATGAAGTGCACTAGAATCCTTACGGCTATATCGACATCAGGCGGCGTATATCCAGATCGGCCATCTGATTTCTTGTCCAGACAAGAAATCATCATATGAATCATCATATCACTGAAGATGAATTATTTGGGACCGAGAGATTCTTATCAGATGATAGTAGTCCCGCTGAAACGATAACCCACACCTTTTATTTGTGGCTTTTATTGTTTAGTGTTGTCAGTTATATCCTTTCCATGTGGGAGCCCAGCGAGTCCACTGTAATATGCTGACAGCTCTCACTGTCCAGCGTACAGTTAGTCCTCATATTAGTCCTACCTCACGGCGGGGGAAGTGTTCAAACAAAGTGATATCAGTGCATTAAAGGTATTAAATTATTATTAATTATTCTCAGAGCAATTAGCCATAGTGAATGCATATAATATAGCATCACGTTTCATCAAGTTTTTATTCCGTTAATATTTACTTTGTTCTAATGTTGAATTCTTTTTTTACACTAATGTGAATCGGCTGACCAAAGCCCCAATTGTGCTTAATCTTTACAATTCATGTATAGAGTTACGTAGCCTGACCTGCATACAGTATATACATGTGTATATATACAGTATGTTTGCAAGCCATTATGCAAACCCAGATTGTGTAGTACTCAAGCGTGTTGAACTCCAAGAATCAGCCAAGGGACGAGACCATTAACACACAAGCAAATACGCACACTCGATGAATTATATATGAACTCTGTTCAATAGCCTGGTCTCGCTCTGCTGCCATTATCTTCTATGCCGATGAAATGACACAGTGCTCCTTCTTCACTTTGCCTGTGGCTTAGTTCTGTAGTTTGTTCCTAGGAATTGTAGTTATTGATCCGATTTGCTTTTTGTTGGCTTCCTTTTTCTGTCCCATCGTTGTTGTGGTCTTTCCAGGGGAACCTTTGGGAACAAATCTTCCAGATGTCCTTCATACTGGAGATGATCAACACAGTGCCGTTTATAATCACAGTAAGTAACTTACGTAACATATGTGTATCCCCCACCAATTATGAATACTGTCAGTAGCTCATTGCTTTTTTAGGGTATTGTCACTTGATAATGGATGATAGATTGATTTATTTGATGGATATAGATGGATGGAGGACTGATTGAATGGAAGGATGGACGGATGGAGCAATTTTAATCTCTGCACAGTTCCCATACAATGATTGCTTTTATCAGCATCCGTCAGTGTGTTATAAAATAATATTTTCGATTTTCATGTTGCCTGAAAGAAATCATTACAGGGATGTGATTATAAAATAATTGGTATTGATCCTTGCTGGTGCTTATTCGGTTTGCCCTCGGTGCGTTAGTGTTTAATCAATGCTCTCTCTCTCCCTTCTTCTCCAGATCTTCTGGCCTCCACTAAGAAACATATTTGTTCCTGTATTCCTAAACTGCTGGTTAGCCAAATGTGCCCTGGAAAACATGATAGTAAGTACATTTCCCCGCGTCATTCCTGTTCTTTCCACCGACTAAACTGATTCAGTCTGGCATCGTGACGTGAAACAGTGATTTCTCGGTTGGAAAAAGCGCCGTGGGGAGGTGCTAACGATTAGCCAATCAGCGCCGCGGGTGGAGCGGAGGCGACGTCAGACAAGATGGAAACTGAATGTGTAACGAGTTGAAAATTCAGTCTGATATCAGGCTATGGACAATATGTGGTAATGTGAGATAATTAACTAGAAACTATCCAGAATTTCGGGAAAGTTCTTCAATCCATGCAGAAATTTGCAGATTTGCAGATTTTTTTGCAGTGAATGAAATGTCCACGCTGTGGACCATTAGTCACCAGTCACTTGGTGCGGACGTTGAACTTAAGACTGAACTGTGATGAACAGCTGAACGGGGCATGGGGTCCACGTGGTGGCATGGTTGTTAGCAGATGGTGCCGTCCGGGGCCAAGGAGATGGCCGGGTGAGAGGGGGAGGATGAGGTGGCGGCCTGGCAGGGAACACTAATAAGGTGACATCACCGGAGAGATGAGCGAGTGCATTTAACAACGGGTGTGTGCTCTGTGCCAAGTCTTTCAATTCAAAATAGTTTTATTGGCATGGAAAATAAGCATTAACATTGCCAAAGCAATTCAAAGAAAATTTAAATGAATAATAATACAAATATATTGGATAAATATGTTAGATATAGACCTACCAATCCAACCAATCTATCTGTCTGTCTGTCTTGTATTCACTTCATTTGCTTATGAGTTCACCTGTGTCCAAGCACAGCCTCTGAATCAGCATTAGACCTGTTCCCTGGGACCATGACTGTCTATTTATTTGAATTCTATTTGAATGTATTTGTAATTTCATTTGATAGGGACGATGCAATTGAACATAGTTCTAATATAGGGTATGAAACTGGTGTGCTGCACAGAGAGTTTATAGTTATTGCTCATTTTCAACTCTTGTCTCTAGTTGGGCTTTTACATGTACAGTGTAATTAAAATATAAAGCTTTCAGTATCATACAACCACAATAAACTACAGATATGCAAATACAATACACATACCACAATACACCAATACACGTACACCACTAATGTAGAGTACAATTAGCTACAAATGGCCTTGTGTGTCGTGTTGTGTCGTGTTGAGCTCGTCTTCCCTTCTCCTCCAGAACGACCTGCACCGCGCCATCCAGAGGACCCACTCCGCCATGTTCAACCAGGTGCTGATCCTGATCTGCACCCTGCTCTGTCTGGTGTTCACCGGGTGAGTCTCCGGCCTCAGCCCTTTTCAATTCTCCCCCATGGCGGTCCCTGCGGCCCAACGCTCACTAATAGGAACGTGTGATGAGAACAGATACGACTGCAGTGATACTTATCCTGTTTTCAATTATAGGCGACATTGTTTGCGTTTTCGAACGTATTGACTTTCTTGCCATCCGGAGTCTAATTTTAGAAAACAGGACGGTCTGGGAGGCGCTTGAACGTTACCCGACCGTAAAAAGTGCTGAAAAGGCAAAACAATCCCATTGAGGTAAACACACCATTGATTCTGAAATCAATGGCAATTATGTTGATCCCAATCCGTCACTGGGAGAGATTACATCACACACCGGCGCTGACAAATGGAGAAGGCCAGCACTTTAAATTCTGTTAACCTTCCCCACACACGTCAACACAAATAACAAAATGCATGTATTCATAGTTAGTAGTAGTAGTAGTAGTAGTATTACAAAAATATGAATACTAATACCTGTAATGATAATACCAATTATTTTTACAGCACCAATGATAACACAAATGTATCTAACACTTTTAATCCACATATTAAGAAAAAGAAAGAGGAAAAGGGGAGATTTAAATGCTAATCATTTCAATGATTTAAATAAATCAAAGTCTTAATAACTTCTGAGAGTGGTGACTTGTAGTAACTACAGAGACTTGAACCTGCGCTATGTAATGTTTCTACTGCAGCTGTTTACTCCATAAAAACATATCTGAAGTACGTTTCTCAAGAATAAAAGGCGCCCATCCACGAGTCAATCCATCTAGGGAATTTGTCTTTATAAATCGTTTTATTCTGGTCCACTTTTGCCCCCCGCCTGTCATCTGAAAGTGATATAGCTATAACTGTATCTACAACTTAAGTCACTAGAGGCTGCTAATGGGAAACGTACATAGTGCAGGTTTAAGTAACAAACATAGAGTTAAAGACGCATCAAAATGAAAAATGTCTTTTTAACCGTTTTAGGTCACTTCCCTGGTTATATTGGGCACATATCTAACAATATATGCCAAAAAAAATACAAAAATCCCATTTCCAAATATCCCATCAAGATCCCATCAGATTTTCTTCTAGTAAAACAAAATATGACGTAGCCTACTGGTCACAGTAGCTTGCTGCTGACGAGCTGCTGACGCGCTGAGGTCCTCACCATTTCAACCAATCAGCGTGTACGGACACAGGTCGTAGGCGGGTAGCGAAGAAGAGATTCATTAGCCCGCTAGCTATCCTATCAGCAGCGTGTTTGCTATGACACGCCCACTTTTCAACAATCGAATCAACATTATGTCCCGCCCAATATCGCGATGCCATCGGCTCTTCCGAGATCTGTCCCATTTCAACCGGAAATACGTCACACTAAGGCAGATCTATGCTCTAGGATTGACGCTTCTGCTCGACTTTATCAGACGCAATACGTCAGACAGACAATCGATAGCGTTCGATGTATTGATTGTGTTATTGTGTATCTTGTGTATGTTATATAGTATCTACATCAACCGTATTGAGTAAACCATTCTTCACCAGCGGTGAAATCCATCCCACTATCTCACTTAATCTCTGCTTCAAGTGAGAAGAGCGGTGCCTTCTGACATAATATTGTATTGCATTTTAACAGCTCAACCCCATAGAAACGGTTTGTTGTTTATTGATATTGAACACCATTGGCTGATAAGTGTCAGTATGTAAGTAATGTGTTCGGTACCAAATGGTACAGAACACACGGTTTAGTGTGTTCTGTATTTTCGGTTTACAGATCAAATCAACTGCAAAAATTTCAGATTTCAGATTTCTTTGTCTATCAAAAGACAGAAAATCATCTTAGACACACATGGCTCACACCACAAAACATTAAACCAATAAAAACAACAGCAACAACAAAAATAGTGGTTTTTCAGGTAAATACATTTTTCGTTGGAGATGTTGATGGCAGTGGGAATAAAGGACTTTTTTATAGGAAAACATTTAATGAAAGAATAAATAAAAAAGTTTCTGTCTCCATCTGCAGGGCGTGTGGGATCCAGCACCTGGAGCGGGCCGGGAAGAACCTCTCGCTGTTCAACTCCTTCTACTTCTGCATCGTCACCTTCTCCACCGTGGGCTACGGAGACGTCACGCCCCAGATCTGGCCCTCCCAGCTCCTCGTCGTCTTCCTCATCTGTGTAGCGCTCGTGGTTCTCCCACTGCAGGTGAGGATGACGATGATGATGATGATGATGAGGATGATCAAACGCTATAATAACAGTGTGGATCACCAAAGAGAGATGGTTTTATTGGCCCTTTCCTTCTACAGAGATATACAGGAAATTAAAATGGGAGAAAGATGTTTGATCGATGAGTTAATAATATATCAAATATCGATGAGTTAATAGAACTACTGGGAGGCTTGCATTACCTACATATCATATAATATCATGCCATGTGATATCATGTCATGTCATGGCATGTCATGTGATATCATGTAATATGATATGTATTTTTTGTATCATAAAATATGATTTAAATTATATTTTTTTAATGTGTATTTAAACAAAGACATCAGACATCAACATGAAAATAAGAAATAAATAAATAAATAATAATAGAATCATAAAAATACCAATAAATAGTCCAGTCACTGCGTTAGCACTTTATGAACCTCACGCTGTCTCTGGATCCAGAGCTTGTTGCTCACTGTGCACACAATTGGTTTTTTTACGAGACGTTTATGAGCCCCTTCATGACGTGGGTTGACACTCAAGTGTCAACAGGGGCAATAAAAGCGTGCACATCATCAATGTTAAGTGCTCTACTTACTAGATATATCATATTAGATACTGTCTGTCTGTACATTATAGATATATCATATTAGATACTGTCTGTCTGTATGTACATTATAGATATATCATATTAGATACTGTCTGTATGTACATTATAGATATATCGTATTAGATTAGGATTAGGAAAAAACAAAAAACGGAGGCTTGGCTTGGGGGAGCCCAAAAAGTACAGCGACCAAATCAGTTTGATTGCGTTCTAGTAGTCTACTAATCGACTTTATTGATCGACTAGTAAAAAATCAGAAGTCGTGCAATCCCTACATTATAGATATATCGTATTATATTCTGTCTGTCTTTATTGAGAAGAGATCATGACTTGATGTCGTTATTGATGGTTGCTGTTGTCGTCGTCATGGTCAGTTCGAGGAGCTGGCCTACCTGTGGATGGAGAGGCAGAAGTCTGGGGGGAATTACAGCCGCCACCGCGCCCAGACAGAGAAGCACGTGGTCCTGTGTGTCAGCTCTCTGAAGATAGACCTGCTGATGGACTTCCTCAACGAGTTCTATGCACACCCCAGGTTACAGGTACGGGCCGCTGGGCCCCAGAACCCTGGGGCCCAGAACCCTGGGGCAGTCGCCAAGTGATATTGTGAGGGGTGCCAGATATTTTAACATGTTATTTTACCTTTATTTTGCCAGGTAGTCACTTGAGCTCAATGATCTCTTTTTCGAGCAAGACCTGGCCAACATGGCAGCATTTCAAAAAACAAGCATACAAGACAAGTAAACACAGACAAGAACATAAAAGGCTATTTGAAATAGATATTTACAATCAAATTCATACAATTGAGTATCTGCTCCTTTTTATTTCTTATTTTATGTTGTAGTAGACAGAGAGAAAACTAAAAGCTGCTTAGTTTTACAATGACATAATAATCCCTAATTCTGTCAAATTAAAAAGTGGCAGTGTAGACACACTATATAGATACACACATATTAGATAAGGTTGTAGTTATTAATCCCAGACAGAAGATTCAGGTGTCACAGCAGAAAGGCGAGACAAATTGAAATAAGATTAAAAAAACTACAAAAAAAGAAATACAGAAAAGAAATCCATATCCTCCGATGAACAGGACACAGGTGTAGGTTGGAAACCGGTTTATTGTAGAGTTGCAGAAGGTTTGTTGGCAGAGCAGGTGGTAGCTTGCTGACATTGTGAGTGTGTGTGTGGTCTGGTTTAACCTGTTAGGGTTAACTCTGTCCTGAGTGTGTGTGGTGGTGGCTGGTTTAACCTGTTAGGGTTAACTCTGTCCTGAGTGTGTGTGGTCTGGTTTAACCTGTTAGGGTTAACTCTGTCCTTTATTTACTGAATTTACTGATTTTTTCCACTCATTCAATCTAACACTCTCTCCTTCTCCCCCCACCCACAAGGCAGGGAACCAACTGGACCTTGTCTTCACAAGGTCCTGCAGTACCTCGGCACTCTCTGTCACCGCACTCCCTGTATCTGACCACCACTTTGTCTCCTTCTCTCTCCCCTTGAAGTCCCTTGCCTCCCTCTCCCCTCCCCCTCGCACCATCACCACTCGCCCTAACCTGAAATCTCTCGCTCCCTCCACTCTCTCCTCAACCGTTCTCTCCTCCCTACCATCT
>OMKN01022526.1:7499-17737 GCA_900302345.1 Melanonus zugmayeri
AGACATATCATGTTAGAGAAACAACTCTGTCAGAGGATGGGAAGAAGGTATTACCCGTTTCTATTGTTAGTCCTGTCCCTAAAACCTCCCGTCTCTGTGCAGAGGATGAAGATGGTCTTGTGCTTCGTAACGCACCTCAACAGTGCGCTAGTCTGACGAAGTCTGAGACCTTGTTAAACTTGTCTTCTCATCTGGTGACATTCCCCCTCAGACAACCGTCTTGCAGCATGATATTGATGTGAATGGCTCTGTTCCCATTAGACAACACCCATACCGTGTCAATGCTGCCCTAGACTTTGCACTACCGTTTAAGTTGGAGGTAGATGCAAGTGCCCTGGGAGCTGGCGCAGTGCTTCTGCAGGAGGGTGGGGAAGGAATTGATCACCCTGTCTGTTTCCTCTCCCTGTTCAATAAGCACCAGATACGATACTCCACCATTGAGAAGGAGGCGCTCGCGCTGCTCTTAGGATTGCAGTTTTTCAAAGTCTATCTTGGTTCTAGTTCTGTGCCCATTGATGCCTACACTGACACACAATCCTTTAGTGTTTTTGTCTAGGATGTACAACCGGAACCAGTGCCTCATGCGTTGGTCTCTGATTGTACAGAATTACAACATGGTGATTAAGCATAAGAAGGGGAAGGACAACGTGGTAGCAGATGCATCTCATGTTTAGTGTGTGTACGATACTGGATTTGTATTGTACAGTATTCTATTGTATTCTATTGTCATTGTGTAGTGAACAAACTAGTTCTTGTGTGTGTGTGTGTGTGTGTGTGTGGGAGGGAGTTGCGTGCATTTTTTTCTCCCCTCTTCTGTTTCTCCCTAGGTAAGAAGGCAAGATACGGGGGCCCCTATACACATGCTTACACGCAGGGTGAGTTCTCTGTCTAGGCTATTTTCGGCACCACTCCTTTTGCTTTGCCTGGTCTCGGTTGTGTGTCTTTGTGGTGTGTTTTATGTGTTTGGAGTTTTGTAAATGACCTGTAAACAACCTTACCTTTATCGCATTAAACACCCCATTCACCACCTTGTCTGTCTTTTATTGTTCTCACAAGTGTGCTTATATATTCAATTACATCTCCTGGTCACAAACATCATTTGTAAATATTCCACCTTTCACCTTTAACCCCTAGAAGGGTCGTAACAATCTTCCTATCAGACACACAGACATTTAGCACTATGTGTAACCTGTCAGCCTCGACTCAATCTGCTGTGGTCCCATCTTCTAGACAGCGATACTGTGTGATAATACATCTAAACCTCAATGCCAAAGATCAGACAGGTGTGACAGTTGGATGGATCAGGGATCTGTTCCTGAAATACACCGATAACCATGTTTTGTTTTTTATGAATATGTTTTTATGTTCAATGTGGAGGACTGCCACATGTAAAGTGTCAGTACTTGTTAAAGCAGCGTTTAGATCTGCAGTGGAAAACACAAAGCAGGCCAACAGGTCTGCTTTGTCAACAGGCCTGCTTTGTGGGTGTAGCTTAATGGAGGCACCTGTTATTTATGGAAAAGAATCACAGAAGCATCACGCTCTATGCGTTTGCTCAAGGGCTTTGGTATTGGCCTTCAAAATGGAAGCCCAGTAGCTCTGATGAGCTAGTGAGACAAATGAACACACAACACCGGAAATGGGTTCACCGTAAAAGGACCTTGAGTAAAGCAATATATATATATATATACATTGGCGTTGTGATTCATTACCTCAAAGCATTTGGATGGCAATTCACATCCATTACAGAAAACCAATAGCAGTCAAATATCAACGTCATTGATGTCACATCTCAGTCTAGAGTCAAACTACTGCTGAAGTTTGCCGTTTGTTTTCCTCCATAACTTACAATGCTGTAAGCAAACACTTATAACTACTCTCTAAACATTCTCAGGCATTGCAGGTCATTTAATGTCACTTTCCCAGATCCTCTTCCGCTATCCAGAGCCAAAAATACAGCCAAGACAACTGCTCAAAGATTAAGACAGGGAGAAAAATAAAGGAATCTGGGGAAAGAAATGACATCCTTCCCACCTCCCCCCTTTCCGCCTATTATGGAATGTAACTCACGGTTTCCATGGCAACAGCTGTGCCCTGGTCATGTTTGGAGCAACAGGGGCCGATCTTCCAGGCCTCTACATCTCCACAATCACAGAAGCCCCCACCTGACGACGCATGCATCTGAGAAAACAGGATAATCATGATTACACGTCAAGTAAAGATCAGTAATGTATGTAATCAAGATCAGTGCATTTGGAAAATGTATAATTTCTTCCAATCCTTAGATTATACACAATGGTAAAAAAAATATGGTCGTAGGAATTAGGGCTGCGTTTCCCGATACCGGCATACCTTGAGTTTTCTCGATGTCCGTCACCGATTGGCTACGCGGACGCGCACACAAAACGTTTCCTGCCGCGTAGCCAATCGGTGACGGACATCGAGAAAACTCAAGGTATGCCGGTATCGGGAAACGCAGCCTAGGACTGTTTTCACCATTTACAGCAGCAACGGAGGCCCAAACTGTCACGGATCGGGTAGAGGTGTGAAACCAAGGGATAAAGAAACCAAAAGACAGCTACCCAAAACAAACCTGACATTAGACAAAGACCTGACAAATGACCAAGGAAACAAACCAACATATAAAGCAAAGTCTAATTAGGGAACGAGGTGTAGGTGGGGACAAGAACTAGGAAACACAGGTGAGGGGAATTACAAGAAACAGACTGAGGGCATCTGGTGGACAGATGGGGGAATGACAACAGTGAGGACATCTAGTGGACAGGTGGGAAAATACAAAACAGGGAAACAAACAGGGACCAGAGCGTGGCCATGACACAAACAATCATTCACCAGTATTTACAGTAAGCTGTTAGATATTTTATTATATTTTTAAACACTAAATTACCGCTTGCCACCATACTCACAAAAGACAAAGAAAACATGTTATTCATTCATGTTTCCACAAGTTCAAATAACCTAAGTTCAATTTGGGCTCTGGCACAAATGTAATTACTTGCAATTTTAAGGGGTAGGAAAGAATATATTGTTATTTTTTTACAGAAGAATGAAAAAGTCTTATTTTAACATTAACCGGGTGCTTGATTGATTCCCAACTGAAAGGTTCTGGGTTTGATCCCCAATGTCTGCAGTCTAACCTGTATGCATCCTAGAGCAAGATGCCCCCTAACCCCTACCTGCTCCTTAATGACCAGTATCTGAATTCACTGTCAGTCACTTTGGATAAACATCTGCTAAATTATTAAATAGTAAAATAATAGTTTAATTTTGACAAACAGCAGTGCGACTAATTCACTTCATAGAAGGCTACAATGTAAACCTTGTTAACCATACATGTTTACAGAAAAATAGCGATCAACCTATTGATATGTGATGATTATATAAGTGATACATATTTATGATATATCACGGATCAGAGTTGACTATAGTACCTTAGTCTTCTTCCTGTCCGGAAACCGTCTGACTCAGTAACAATGAAATGATGTGAACCAACCAGTTTGTCCAGTTCCCCTCCCAGTTCATACTCCTCCCAGACTAACCTCTTATAGGCTGCTGATCCATGACTTCACTCAGTGATGAAGAAGAATCACAAATCCTCCTCTAGCTGTCTGAGCTCTGTCTGCTCACACACTACTGAACACCTCCATGTAGACTCCTCCTCCATCCTTTTAAGACAGATTAGCGTCTTGTTTATATGAACACTTTATATGCATCCATGTAAACATATAAATCAATAAAATAAATACAATGGATGATTTCTCTTTTCAGAAGAGCAATCAGAGTACTGGTGCAAGTGACAAAGTGTCTTTTGAATTACAGGCCGATTACTATCTGTGGTGACGTGATGCCTACAGCATTCATGCTTTACATACAACACACACATACCTTGAGTTCTCCTAGACTGAGCTATTGATCTTGATCTAATCGGGTTGGATTCTTCTAGTGTTTTTTTCTTCCTAATTTTGTTACAAACTTTACAGGCAGGCATTCAGAAAGATGCCAAGGCAAGATACACCTGTACACACACCTGTACTACACACACACACACACACACACACACACACACACACTTGTACTACACACACCTGTACTACACACACCTGTACTACCATAATGTCTAGAAAACAAAGTAATCAGAACAAATAAGCCACATAGGAAAATGTTGTATTAGTTTTTAGCCACTACAGTCTGTTTGAAACTCCTACCTCTCCTCTCTGGAGGGGCATCCATCTTTTAGACCAGTCACTCTTCATGGAGACACAGCTGGGTTCAGGGGAGTCTGCTCTCTCCTGCTGCTCTGGGCTTCAACACAACACACACAGAGCTTTTACTCAGACTAATGATGGTGTCCTGATATATCACTGCTGAGCTCTGAGATGGACAACAGTCACAGACAGTTAGAGATCCTCTTCTTACCTCTTAGCTTCGCTCTGGCGGCCATGTTCCCCAGACAGACTGGTTTTAGAGGCAGGACCCCTCTCTCTCCTCATTGATAGTAGACTGGAGACCTGGACACAAATACAACTACATATTGTTTCTACGGCCATTCAGCGTTGGTTTATTCACTGCTTTCATATAACCTGCTTATTGCCGGTCACAGGGGGCTGTTGTCTGTCTCTGTTTACTTTGGACGAGAGGCAGGGTGGTCTTTCCTAGATGCAGATTCATAGACCCTCTCATTCTCAATGAGGGGAAAGATATGGAAATGCTGCCCAGACATTTCAAATAACTATTTAATAACTATTTATCATTCCACACAGAACGTCTCTCAAAGGGCTTCAAATGTATATGATCAAGATCAAGTTCACGATGCGGATATCACACCTACTGTTCCCTGAGCTGGTTAAACCGCTCTGACATGACCATATATGGACTTCCTCATGTCGTATGACATCACAACCAGATCTGAGACACAGGCCCACAGAGAACATGAGCCAATACAAGAGGACGTTTAAACACCTACACTAACCAAAATGGATGACTTTCTGACTAATAAGAAGAAGAAGAATGATACTACTAACAATAATAATAATAATCATAATCATAATAATCCAAATATAACAACTGTACATTCTATCCTAAGTACCTTTAAAGTCACCCGAGGACACTTCTGATTTAGGACAAATCCTAAATGATTTAGGACAAATCCTGAATCAGAAGAATGAAAAAGTCTTATTTTAATGTTAACCGGGTGCTTGATTGATTCCCAGCTGAAAGGTTCTGGGTTTGATCCCCAATGTCCGCATTCTAACCTGTAGGCATCCTAGAGCAAGATGCCCCCTAACCTCTACCTGCTCCTTAATGACCAGTATCTGAATTCACTGTCAGTCACTTTGGATAAAGCATCAGCTAAATTATGAAATAGTCAAATAATAGTTTAATTTTGACAAAATGTAAACCTTGTTAACCATACGTGTTTACAGAAAAATAGCAATCAACCTATTGATATGTGATGATTATATAAGTGATACATATTTATGATATATCACAGATCAGAGTTGACTATAGTACCTTAGTCTTCTTCCTGTCCGGAAACCGTCTGACTCAGTAACAATGAAATGATGTGAACCAACCAGTTTGTCCAGTTCCCCTCCCAGTTTATACTCCTCCCAGACTAACCTCTTATAGGCTGCTGATCCATGACTTCACTCGGTGATGAAGAATAATCACTTTATTAAAATATGAACGATAAACAGAGAGCTCTGATGTCTAGAAGCTCAGACAAATAAAGACACTTGATAGTTCAAACAGCATGTAGACACGTCACTGATGCATCTCCTTCTTTACAGTAGAACGAACAGGAACATAAATATCATGTAATCAATAAAGAGACACATAAGGATAATGAATAGAAACACTGATTTATCTTCTCAGAAGAGCAATCAGAGTACTGGTGCAAGTGACAAAGTGTCTTTTGAATCACAGGCCGATTAGTATCTGTGGTGACGTGATGCCTACAGCATTCATGCTTTACATACAACACACATACCTTGAGTTCTCCTAGACTGAGCTATTGATCTTGATCTAGTTGGGGTGGATTCTTCTTGTGTTTTTTCCTTCCTCATTTTGTTACAACCTTTAGAGGCAGGTATTCAGAAAGGTGCCAAGGCAAGATACACACACACACACACACATTATATAAGCGATATAAGAGACTTTTTAAATTGTATAAAAAACGGTCTTCAAATAAAGAAGAATACTGCGATGGGGTTTAAAAATACTATGAATGCACATGTGTGCACATGTGTGCCCACCCTGCACCTCCTGACCTCATAGCATCCCAGGGAGGAGAGACCTCCTGTGTGTTCCTCTTCTATGGTTCCTCCTCCCACTGGCTTTGGAGGAGTTTGAACTACACACACACACACACACGATGTTGGAAGTCTATGACGATACTTTTTGTAATTTGTATTTATTGTATTTATTATCCAGAAGCATACACTTAAAGAAATATTCTAAATTATTATGTTATCAAAATGGATCCTTTAAACATTTCTACATGACTGCAACTGTTGATGATTTAATAGCATTAAAGGTTATACATAGTAGAGTAGTAGACTGAACCACGAACATAGTGTTACATTAGTAAGATGGCATATCTAAGTTGTTGCCGTTACGAGTGTAACTTCTGACTGTCTGTCTTGCGTTATTATGCAACAACACACAGCAGCATTTAGTACTCAGAACTGCTTTGGCGCAGTTGCCATCGCCGATGCGTTTGCAGACAGACTGCTGCGATGAAATCCACCCATGTTTCCTCTGCGCTGACGATCTCTGTGTCGTCTCTGAATAGTGAACTTGTTCTCTGTGGTTCGTCTGCCCTGCCCTGCCCTGCCCTGCCCCTGCCCTGCCCTGAGTCATGTGATTTGGGGCAGGGCATGCCTTATATAACTACCGACAGGAATTCACAAACAACCATAATAGCACTTATAACCCGAGCACACAGGGAGAGAGTTGTAGAAGACTGCAGACAGAATACCAGCCTCAGGCAAAGTCAGAACTTAATTTAAACCCAAACCAAATAACACAACGTGGATTCTCTCTTTGTGGAGACAAAGAACAACACCCTTTAAACTCAATAGTCCGACAGCCCCAAAACATCATAAGGTGAGTACAACATATCCTCATTGAAGCTGTCCTGTCTGGGGGGGTCATGTTGTCTGTTTGAAGTTTGATTTTCTTAAAGTCACTGGACACCTGGCTTGAAATAATAAAAATGCATATATGATATCATAGTTGGGTGTCTCATTAAGCATCCACAAAAATCAGAGTTCAGAGATTCCCAACCTGTGGGCCTTTGGCTGCCAAAATTTGCAAAACATCAGGATTTTCATGACAAAATGTAATTCTAAAAAATAAATTGTGTTTTTAAACGTTTAAAACGAAATGGTTTTTAAAAACGTTTAAAAGGTTTAAAAACTAATTTCATAGATTTTTTGGTGATAGGAACTTGCCTAATTTGCCCCACGTTGCCGCCACCAGCCAGACCACAATCGTAATGTTTTGTGTCAGTATTTCTGCTAAAATCACATCCATGGCTAAAACGTGTTCTGAAAATGCATTATTTGGTGTCCTTATTTTTTTCAGTCTGGACCACTTTAGTCAAAATAAACTTTTATTTGCATATACAATATTACATTTGGCGGTATGGCTCTGTTCTGGAGAGTTCCCTGCCCCTCCATGTACACACAGCACTCCTGAGATCGTCATGGAAAGCCTAGGGCAGGGAAAGCATGCACAGCTTCTAGACAGAACCCTAGTCCAGAAGACAGAACCCTAGTCCAGAACAGAACATGCGAAAATGCGCATGCAATAATGACGTGGTTTACATCCAAACCCCTGTAAGAGGAGCTGGGGAGGAGGTGGGAAGCAAACGGTTGCAAAGCAGCAGAGGTAGGCAGACAGAGCCCCCCTTAAATACGCGCCCTGTTTGAATGAGCCAATAGGAGCTAGACGATCAGCTGACATGGTAGCATGACTCAGCACTATCTGTGTTGACCTAGTTAGTCGAGCTGAGTCGAGTTGACTCCGTGGCCTGCCTGAACTAACGCAGAAGCTTGATTTATGGTCGGATGTGGGCTGCGAAAACTTTTGAGAGTTTCAAGTGGGCCTTGAGTTGAAAAAGGTTGGGAAATGCTGACCTAGATCAAAAAAGCTGCTTATTATGCTGTTGGCACTTTGCCAAGACGGTGTGGGCATGTCAGGTCCCGTTTTGATTGACTTCTCCTTGGCTCTGCCCATGTCAAAGAGCTCTCATTTCCACGACAATGGCGCACACTGCAGTCGGTTTAGTCCAGCCCTATATGTTTGAGCTGTGTGATTCATCAGAGGATGAGGCAGAAACCTCAAGGTCTCTCTGAGGTCTCTCTGTCGGTGGTCGTCCACCAGCTGCTGCGCCCTGACGACGCCTCCTGGCTGCGTGTCAAGACGCGCCCTGAGGCGGCTCAGTTCGTCCGGAAGCACAAACCACCATAATGGGAACAAATACAATAAATCGTAATAGCTACGTAGAGAATGAGCTGAGACGCAGAGGCAGATTGAGCGTGAGCAGAGAGGTGGGACTGTTGGAACAACTGACAACATTTTTTATGATTGGTTCGTGGATCTTGTCTCTTCTATGATTGGTTCAGTTTTGATTCAGTTCAGTTCAGTTGTGATTGGTTTGTCACTTATTACGAAATAAGTGGAGAGAATAATCCCGCCCAATTCAAACAACATCAGGAACGAGTAAAAAATGTTAATGAAAATATTTCAGACATGGATTGAAACTAATGTCTAATAATATTTAGATGCTTACTAGTATGTACAGTACATAAGACCCTAAATTACATAGAAGGTTGTTGTGGATTTGGGTGTCCAGTCACTTTAACACACAAATATATTAAAATGTATGTAGGCATCTATGATAACAAGATGAAAACTCTCTTTTTGCCCTTTTATTCAAATGTAAATGTTTACCTCCTGTTTAAATAATACAAAACATGTTTTGTAGGAATGGCCTCTGCCAGCATTCTCTCTTCTGAAGAGAACTTCTCTTGTTCCATCTGTCTGGATGTGTTCAACAACCCAGTTTTCACCCCATGTGGACACAACTTCTGTAAAGCCTGTATTACAACGTTCTGGGATGACCAAGTCAAGTACAAATGTCCTGTTTGCAATGAGCGTTTCCACACAAGACCTGATTTACGGGTCAATACCCTCTTATCAGGGATGGTTGATCAGTTTAGAAGGTCTGTACAATTAAAAGAGCAGCCTTATGTTGAACCAGCAAAAGTTCCCTGTGACGTCTGTACAGGGACCCAGCTGAAGGCCGTGAAGTCCTGCCTAGTGTGTTTTATGTCTTACTGTGACACCCACCTGGAGCCACATCAGAGAGTCGCAGTTCTGAAGAGACATCAGCTGGTCAAGCCTATGGACCGCCTGGAAGACTGGATGTGTAAGAAACATGAACGACTTCTGGAGCTCTTCTGCAAGACAGAACAGGTGTGTGTGTGTCAGATCTGCACAGCGACAGACCACAAGTCCCATCCTGTTGTACTGCTAAAGGAGGAATATGAAGTGAAGATGGCCCAGCTGGGGAAGATAGAGTCTGAAGTTCAGCAGATGATCCAGGAGAGACAACGAAAGATCAAGAAGATCAAAGACACAGTAAAACGCAGCAAAGCAGACGCAGACAGAGAGATAGCCGATGGTGTGCAGGTCCTCAATGCTCTGACGCACTGGATTCAAAAGTGCTGGGATGATCTTAACCAAACGGTTAAAAAGAAACTGGAATCCACAGAGAAACAAGCTGAAGGCCTCATCAAAGAGCTGGAGCAGGAAATAGAAGATCTGACCAATAGAAGCTCAGAGGTGGAGCAGCTCTCATACACTGAAGACCACCTCCACTTCCTCCAGACCTTCAGATCCCTGAAGAATCCTCCACACACCAGGGACTGGACAATGGTGGAGGTCCGTCCTCCGTCATACGTAGGGACCTCGAGGAGATCCCTGGATCAGCTGAAGGAGACACTGAACATGGAGATGAAGAAGCTGACTGACCTGAGATCAGCTCTAAAGAAGTGTAAGTGTCTGTTTAGTTTGATTCATCACAACACACACTAACTATTTAGATGGAAAGTCCATCCACACAGCAGTAGGTGACATCCGTTCATTTAAATCCTACTGGGAATGAAGATGATGGTTGACATCATGTATCTTATATTTATATTATTAAT
>OMKN01022527.1:0-12751 GCA_900302345.1 Melanonus zugmayeri
AATTGTTTACTCAGCATAAACTGAGATGATTTAACGTCCTATATTTTTTTCAGATTTATTGTCTTCCTCCCCTCATATTTTGAATTCTCATTTCCACTCTAGTCTATTTCTTCTTTGCTCTCTTGCCTTCCTATTTCTCTCCAATGTTCCCAGTCTATCTTTCTCCCTCTCCGTCTTTCAAATGTTCTCTTTCTCAGTCTCCCTCTCTTTGTCTCTCCCTTTGTCTCTGTAATGTCCTCTCTCGCTCCCCCTATCTCTCTTCCTGTGTCTTTTCAGTTGTGGTCTGTCTCTCTTTCTCCCAGTCTCAATTATTTTGCCTTCATGCATCTGTCCATGTATCCGTGGTCTCTATCTCTCTCTCTCTCTCTCTCTCTCTGTGTTTCCCTGTCTCTCTCCCGCTGTCCTCCAGTCTCTCTCTCTGTATCTCTCTCTCTCTCTGCCTCTTGCTTGACCTCTCCGAGTGCCCTCGCCAAGCGTAGAAACCACCTTTGATTGTCTTATCCCAGCCTAAACCCCCTTTTGTTTTGATCATCCAATCGCCCGGGCCGGCCTCCTGTCTCGGAGCCGAGCCCCTCTTTAATCACAGCAAACGCTTAGCCAGGGAACCGCCGGGGGAATAGTGTGGCTAACGCGCTAGCAAGTCTTCATTTTGTTTGCCTCACTCTAACGTCCCACCGAGGGCTTCGGTGGTGAAACAATGAGCCGGTTGCGTCAGACCCAGAGCCAGCTTGTGCAGTTTGAACCGGCAATTAAATCCAATATTGCTAAGCCACATTACTGCCCCATGTAAACCCCTGTCGCTAATTAGCTAGCAATCGGAGAAAAGACTCGTGACGCACACACACACACACACAGAATACCATAGCAGGACTCACTAGGAGATGCGCATCACATTTTCTAGGATATAGCGAACCCAGAACATGAAGCCTCTTTCACACATAGTTCCCGGTAAATTACTGTTCTAACCTTTCAGGCACCGCTAGTGGTTTTCAATATTCACACATGCAGCTACGTTCTGGAACACTTCCGCCTCGCGCCCTTTCACACACGGCGTAGCAATGCCGGAATAGACCGAGGGCCGAGGGACGGTCCAGCAGATGGCAGTAATGCAACACAGCTGCCTGTCAATTTCACCCTCGGCGCGGACTGAGAGGAGCGCCCTTATTTCTGAACCTGTCCGGTTGATTGATATTGGTATCGAATCACCCGGGAAGCATCGGCGCCTTAAGATAAACAGTCGCCGATTCAAATAAGTCATCAGCAGGAGGCTTGTGATTGGTTTGCAGACGGACGCAACCCTGTACACGCCTCCTCCTGCAACGTTACCGCTTTCATTCACAACATACCGGCTGTGTTCGACCCCTGTTCCCATTCACGCCTGACCCCATGCAGGACATGTTCTGGGATAGACTGCGTGTGTGAAAGGGACTTAAGTAGTCATCTGAAAGGTACTGTAAAATGTGTTTGTCAGTCATTTAATGTTGTGATATACTGCGGTACTATTGGTTCCTTTCTCATCAGTGTTAACAATAGGCTATAAATGACACAACTTTGTTTTACCCAATGATAACTCGGGGAAACACCACTATCTGAGTAACTATTTGTTTCAGGTTCAGTATTCTTTTCTACCCAATTTCACAACGTATTTGAACATCTTTACAAATTAAACAAAGCACCATCTTGTGCTGCGATTTACTTCAGGGATCGTTCTGGGAACTCCTGTGACTTGTGTTGTTGGGAACCATGAGCCAACAATCGGCCTACTTGGGGAATTGCTACCAGATTTTGTATAAGCGTGTGATTTGTAGCTTCATCTGTTTTGTGTCCGTTTTCCCACTGAATTGCATTAATTCTGTTGAATCTGTACCATTATCAAAAAACCATGCTAGGCTGTTGCCAGCTTTATGTCACAATATAACGCCACAATAACAAACTGTTCACACACCATTTTAATACTGGTACTTCATTATACATTCATCACTACCGTCTCAATTATAATGTGGCCGGATGAAAGCAAAAGCGTGACCTCATTTTCCATATGTCTTTAACATGCAGTCTGTGTGTCCAAACCACAGCGCATTATACAAACCGTGGTTAGATAATGGTTCTCTGCCAAAGCGCGCAAGATGACCAACCCTAGGGGGACAGAATCATGCAGAATGCACAAGTGAATTATTGTTTTATTTTATTTCATTAACTGCAGATGGGAGGCGTATAACACCGCGGGGCTGAGCTTAACACAAGCTTTGAAACATCTTCTTGAATGGGTGCCCACCGCCACCCCCTTCCTTCCCACTTCCCACTTAGTGATTGGAATTCAGTGGTCCGAATGGGTAATTGAATAAACCAGCAATGGAGTTATGAGAGTGGGAGTCTTTTTGTGCCATGCACAGGCTGCCCTTCGCAATGTATGCATTCTTCCATATGTCAGCAGGGGCATGCTTTGAATTTGAACATGAGTATCTCGTCCTTCCGTGTGTGTGTCATAGGTGGACCATAAAAGGGTTTAGAAAATAAAAGTACCTAATTGGCAGAAGGCAGATGGTTGTACTAGGGGAGGATTTGTTTTAATTTCTTGTGAATTATTTATGGCACATTTGCACATGCGTTTGCACCTACATGTACACAAATTACCAATTCATGGCATTCTTCAGCAGGTCTGTCTCCATGCCTTGAATCATTAACGAGCATGTGTCTGTGTTCTCCAGAAATTGAGAATTATAGGTCTACAAAATAAAAGTACCCTTGGGTTGTGGTGATTGGTAAATCCAGATACACTGAACTGAACTGAAAAATATAAAATTGTTTTTGCTCCAATTTTTCATGAGTTGAAATCAAAGACCTATTTCTCTCAAATCTGTGTTAGTGAGCACTTCTCCTTTGCCGAGATAATCCATCCACCTGACAGGTGTGGCATGTCAAGATGCTGATTAGACAGCATGATTATTGCACAGGTGTGCCTTAGGCTGGTCACAATAAAAGGCCACTCTAAAATGTGCAGTTTTATCACACAGCACAATGCCACAGATGTCGCAAGTTTTGAGGGAGCATGCAATTAGCATGCTGACTGCAGGAATGTCCACCAGAGCTGTTGCCCGTGAAATGAAGGTTAATTTCTCTACCATAAGCCGTCTCCAAAGTCGTTTCTGAGAATTTGGCATAACATCCTCATACGTGATCTGCGGCTTCACAACCGCAGACCACGTGTAAGCATGCCAGCCCAGGACCTCCACATTCGGCATCTTCACCTGCAAGATCGTCTGAGACCAGCCACCCGGACAGCTGATGCAACAATTGGTTTGCATAACCAAAGAATTTCTGCACAAATAGTCAGAAACGGTCAGAAACCATCTCAGGGAAGCTCATCTGCATGCTCGTCATCCTCGGGGTCTTGGCCTGACTGCAGTTTGTCGTCGTAACCGACTTGAGTGGGCAAATGCTGACCTTCGATGGCGTCTGGCACTTTGGAGAAGTGTTCTCTTCACGGATGAATCCCGGTTTTCACTGTACCGGGCAGATGGCAGATATGTGGGTGAGCGATTTGCTGATGTCAACGTTGTGAATAGAGTGGCCCATGGTGGCGGTGGGGTTATGGTATGTGCAGGCATATGCTACGGACAACATTTTATTGATGGCATTTTGAATGCACAGAGATACTGTGACGAGATCCTGAGGCCCATTGTTGTGCCATTCATCCACTACCATCACCTCATGTTGCAGCATGATAATGCACGGCCCCATGTTGCAAGGATCTGGAGACAATTCCTGGAAGCTGAAAACATCCCAGTTCTTGCATGGCCTGCATACTCCCCGGACACGTCACCCGTTGAGCATGTTTGGGATGCTCTGGATCGGCGTATAGGATCGGCGTATACAGCCAATCAACAACCTGATCAACTCTATGCGAAGGAGATGTGTTGCACTGCGTGAGGCAAATGGTGGTCACACCAGATACTGACTGGTTTTCTGATATATTCAGTGTTTCCGCCAGGTTTTTTTTTTAATGCAATACTGTGTATACAAGGATTCCACTCATATTCACAGTATTGCGCTCGCTTTTGTGAATAATACAGGACATTTCGTGAAATACAGGACAATTGGTCATTTTTGAGAATAAGTCAGGACACCTGAAAGTAGGCTGAAATACGGGACTATCCCGGGAAAAACGGGACGTATGGTCACCCTAATATTAGGGTTAAGGGGTTAGGTTAGGGTTAAGGGTCAGGTTATGGTTAAGAGGTCAGGTTATGGTTAAGGGGTCAGGTTAGGGTAAAGGGGTTATGGGTAGGGTTAAGGGTTTAGGTTAGGGTCAAGTTGAGGGTCTAAGAAAACATCTTCCAGGAACATCTTATTGACTGTTTTGTGTACTTCTTTGTTGTGCCACTTGTGTTGTATTTAGAATATATAGCAGTAATCTGTTGTGATGCACCAATTCCAAATGCCCTTTTTACGACTAATACACATTAATGCCGTGTGTTCGGACTCCTACAGCTACTCTGCACTCTGTCCAGATGGTGTTCTTTTAGAAACTTGGTGGTGCAGCACTTAAAAGTTTTGTAGTTGCTTCAATATTGATTGTTTTTGCATAACAGTCTCTGCTAAATGCAACATTAAATGTAAATGTGAAGCAGGGACAGGGAAAGCTAACAGATAATGGGTATAACAGGATAATGGGTTGTTTGTGAGCGAGTGATTGAGTGAAACATAGAGCGGACAAACTTTATGCGAAGCCATGGGTTAGGGTTGCCAGCCCCCTGTATGGTGCCACTTTGTGGACCAATCAAAAGCGAACGTTTAGTTTGTTCTCATCCCGATATTACAGGGCCATCACTTGGCCAAAATGATGTTCCAAAAGTTCCAAGATAGTCAGAAACATTTTCACAAATATCAGAGAGGAGCAATAATTGTAAGTAAAATAGGCCCAGACTTTCTACTGAGATTTGGAATATTTTTGAATGTAGACCTACAAAACATTTAATCTGCAGTCTGAATGGATAGGCTAGTATTAGCCCTATCATATACATCAGGACATGTGGAAAAGAAACAGCAAATATTTATAGGCGGTGTCTTCCAGTCTCTCTTTAATAGAGTGAGCAGCAACGCATGGTGGAATTATTCATAGCATAAATCCATGAAAGATTAATAAGAGATAGTAGCCTACCATGCATTGAAAGAGCAGCCGAGAGCCTGGGTGTCTGCTACAAACATCTTGCTGACATCATCCTGATTAAAAACGCCTGAGGAATCACCTGATTATAACCAAGTCCAGTAGGAACATTCACGGAAATCCATCTATCTAATAGTCTAATAGTCTTCATGACAAAACATTTGGAACAAGGAACTTTTAACATTAGGCTACAGTCATGTTTGTTGTTCGGCTTCTTTGAAATTTTCGAAGAGTAAAGACGGACAGATGGGGGGTGAAGGAGGAGAGAGTGGAAGAAAGAGGAGGTGGGGGGGCTAAATGAGAGGATGCGGGTGTCAAAACATATCTCAGTTCTTTCAGGTAAAACCATTGAACTGTTTTTGACAGTTCTGGTGGCAATGTCGCATATCTGATGTTATTTTCAGTACTATGGAATAATAATGACGATAAACATTTCAGTAGCTTTCAATATAACCCCTTTTAAAGTTATTTATTATCAATCTTACTTGCAGTAGCTTTGAGTAACTTCTGAAAGAATCCATGCTAACTTAAAAGGAACTTTATACTATAATTTAATTAAATATATTAAAAAGGGAACCTATTTTAGCACCGGGTGTGATGTTGATTAGCCATTACAGGCCAAAATGTACCCGTTTGTGACATCACAAGTAGGCCTACCAACTGATAGGCCGATCTCTCTCTGACACACATTAAAAACAACAGTCACAACCAATCATGTACAAAATGTTTATTACATGTTTCACAGAATTTGGTGTATCAGTTATATATTAAACTTTCGATTTGATTTTTTAAACAAATGTGCCAACAGAGCGAATGCACCATGTCATCTCTTGTGACAACAAGCTAATGTCGATGCTAAAATTGTTAGCAACGGTAGCGTGCATGCTCTTAAAGAGACAGTACGCACTAGAATACTCATCCATTACCTACCATATAAAAGGTTACCCATTACCCAATACTCATTGTACAAATATACAAATTAGAAAAAAAATGGTGCTGTTGGCATTTTAATGATTACAATTTGTGGTTTTGACCCCCCTTTATTAAATAAGTAAACATAAGTTAATCAATTTGTAAAATATTTCATTACAATGTCAACAAAAAAACTATAACCTTCACCTAGCTGTGGCCATTTGTGTTGATATCGTATTTTATTTCATTATTGACTGGTATTGGCACCGTGATGAATGCAATGCCCTTCTTTTCCACAGATGGTTACATCACAGATGACAATGATCAGCCTTGCACGTTTTCATTCAACCTCTAGATGGCAGCAAACCCACAGAATTAACTTGGTGAGTGTAGTCGCTCTTTAACAATCAATACAGCCGCCTGAGGAAGGCAAGCTCCGTTGCATCGCCGCTAGTTCTACCTGAGCTCATCATCCCGATAATATCATGCATGAACTAAAACAAAAAAAGACTCAGTTTCTGACTACAACTACAGTACGACCTGCCTTTCACCCCAGACAATATACTTACAATAAGAGTATGTGTACCTGCAAACAGAAATTAACTAACTAACTAACAAAGTGTTTCTGGAGATTGTGGATTTTTAAATAACCCTGTCAACAAAAAGGACATCATTGAAATAAAGGCATTGGTTAAAGCTAGGCACCTATTCCATGGAAGAGGTGGATAAGGCCTAATTAAGACAACTCTTCATCCGTGGATACATTGGTGATTAAGAAAAAACTGAAAAGAGGATTTGAGGGGGTAATAGAAACCAATGAATCAATCAACCAATCAGGAGAATGACCAGTACAGATCAGAGAATGCAAAAAAAGAAATCTGTAGTTAATAATTAAGTTGGCAGTAATCTGAAGAAGCGATTATTAGAACATTGTAAAAAATACATAAAAGGTTAAAAATTGTCCCCAGCAGACACATAGATGACAGACATGCGTTAATGCACTTGGATGATGAAGTCAGCCTCTGGAGGCGAGTCTGGTGAGTGGATCCGAGCACAAGCCACCGTTTGGCAACACAAGAGGCTCAGAGGTATGGGTGATCGTAAAGTCCACGGCTGCCTCTTCCAAGCAGGCCAATGGTCTAAAAAGTGACCAAACGTACCATTTTGAAACCAGATAGGAGACATTTTTGTCTCCTATCTGCCAGTCTCGACCAATGACAGCGCTGCTCTCATGTCTCATGCTATGACAACTCCAATGCTGACCTGTCGATGACATCCTCTAAGTTTATTTAGAAGATGAAAATCGATCGTTTTCCTTTTCGAAAAAAGGCAGATAATAAAAAGAACACTGACTTGAAGAGGTCATGGTTCGTTTTCTCCCTTAAAAGCCTAAGCGTAAAAGCCATATTTGTTTTTTTTGAGTCCCCGGTAACAGATGCCACAGCTGGCTTGGTGTGCTGCTGCTCCAGGGTGTTCATAAATGGAGGATTCTGAAATCCCAGCATCAGCAACAAAAACATGCCTCAAGCTGTACTTCCAGAAATGAAAAGAAAGAGGAAAGACAGATCGTCTTCGCACCGGGAACCTGGGCCTTGCTCCGCATTGGCGCCATTTGTCTTGTTGTGCTGTGATCCAGTGACAGTTGGGCTAGTCTAGGCTTCAACAGTTTGAGTTGATTCATGAGGTCTTGAGTAAAAAAACAAAACAAAAAAAACATGGGGCCATTTGGTGAAACATTCACCTTTTTGGTCTTCCATGTACAGTTCCTCAACAGCATCAGTCTTGAGTAAGCGAGAGTCCAAACCATTTTGACACACTTTCTTAAGACTTCGCCAGTGGTGTCAAAGTGGCGAGTGGTAATGTGTCGTTCCAGAAACGCTGGATTCACTCAATGGCATCACAGCCCTTGAGATAAATCCACCAACAACACCCCGTTTACGACCGACACCGACAGCAGATTCCGATCCCTTCTTCTTTGTGAAAACGATCCAATGGTCACAGTGTTCCGTACGATCGGGTGTACACTCCCCCCTGCTGGCAGCGACAGGCAGTGTCAGGGTAAACGCTACCTGGAGGTGTCGGGTAGGAGTCTCCTGAACCAGCGGCCTACGGCCAGGTCCACCCTCATGACCAGAGACACGCCGACCAGCAGGAACACACTGCTCACCAGGAAGCCAGACGTCTCGAACATCAACCTAGCAGGGAAACGCCAGAGCAGAGACACAGTGTAAGGCAGCGGTTCACAACCTCGATTTTTAGGTCTTCTTACATTACATTTTTCTTCCACACACATCTTTTTAACCCCATCAACATCTGCCCGTTAAATCAATGTCCAAAATTGGAACGTATGCACTCACGGTATGCAAGACAGACTTTGAGTAAAAGGTGTCCACCAAATGGCATATATACACAAACACAAAAGAAACATAAAATAAAAGTGTGCGGTAAAAGAATTTGCAGCCAGCGCAGACTTTAATTCAGGATGTTATCTGGCATGCACACATTTAGCCCATCATCGTTAAGTCCAATATGTGTATGTGCTAGTCAGCAGATTGCGGCTTTGCATGCGGATGACATAATCCCTCTAGGTGGGGGAACTGTATTCCAAAGTGATGTAATATAACGGAGGTTTGTGTGTGGATATAATCAGTCGAGGTGGGGGAACTGTATTCTAAAGTGATGTAATATAACAGAAGAACGGTATAATGGATGTTCATTGAACTATGTCTGGCTGTACATAACTGCCAGCCACTGACTGCACACCACACAGTGGCCACTGCCTTGTGGAATGAAGAGGAATGGTGTCATTGGCGATAAATCCATCCCTGATAAAAAGCTAATCTCTTACAGAGAGAGAGAGATTGTGCTGGCAACGGCCATTTTGTGGTTTAGTTTATAAAGATCAATATTGTTTATTTAGTTTGTCCAGGACCGCTGAACTTGTATTTGCAGATGACACCATTTTCTTTTGTAACCAAATTAGGGTTGTTCAGTGTAGCGATAAGGCAAGAAAAACAACAATATGTTAATGTTTCTCTTACCATTTATTCATGCTGTCTTTTACAGTTTGAAGAGCACAGAGGAATAATTGTGTTTATTGGCGCATCGCAACTAGGTGCATACCGCCGCCTACTGTATCGGAGTGTGTAGATACGCAAGTGTACTCGGGTATGAAACATTACTAATGTGAACGCTGAGCGACAGGGGAGTGAAGAGGGGGGGCAATCGTACTCGGGCGCGGTACGAAGCAATCGTACCCAATATGAAAACGCCCTGATAAATAATACATACATACATACATATAGAACGGAAAGCACGTCACGTAGGCTGTTCAGGACACATAGGCTGTTCCCGTCAGCAAAACCACCGCTGTACTTGTAAATTATTTAACTGCACTCAAATAATTTCATACGTCTTTGACGTCGTCGCCATTTAAAGACTCTGGACACCCAAATCCACAAAAACCTTCTAACTATGTAATTTAAGGTCTTATGTACATACTAGTAAGCATCTAAATAGTATTAGACATTAGTTTAAATCCATGTCTGAAATATTGTCATTTAAGTTTTTTACTTTTTCCTCATTTGGGGTTTGAATTGGGCGGGATTCATTTTAAAACGTATTACGTAATACGTTTCCGCGAACCAATCGGAGCCGCTGGCCATTTCCCTCTTCGCTCGCCGTTAACTAGGGGAATCCTGGTTACTTTCTTTTCCTCCGCTTACTGATATGCAAAGCGGGTCGTCTCATGTGATCTGAGGTCGTATTCGAGAGTTGATTGTTGCGTGGCTCCCCGCCGCCAGGCAGCAGCGGGAAGGCTCATGGTGTTTGCCTCTGACAGTGACGGTGTTTGCCGCAGACAGCGTGACGAAGACACGAGGTCGTCCGCCGGCTGCCGTGCTCTGACGGTGCCTAGCGAGGCTCCCGGGGGGGGTCTCCCGCCGTGTGTCGAGGTCTCTCTGTCTGTCGGCGGTGGGTGGGCGCAGCCACTGAATGGCGAGTTACAAAATGATTTGCTATCCGGATGAACCAAGCCGAGCCACCTCAGGGCGGCTCAAACATATAGGGCTGGACTACACTGACTGCAGTGTGCGCCATGTCATGGAAATGAGAGATCGTTTGACATGGGCGGAGCCAGGGAGACGTTTTTTATTATTTCAAGCCAGGTGACCTTAATTAAATGAAGGTCTTTAATGTAAAATCAATAGCAAATTAAAAAACAAGGGATTGATTCTGTACTCAAATTGCTGTTCATTGTGACCAGAACGTTTGTGGGACTCAAAAGGTTTCTTGTACTGACAACACATACATGGGTTCGGTGATAGAAAAACCTTGCGGTCATAAAATCAGTCTCACAAAAAAAAAAGCCTAGGAGCACTCGGCTAATGTGCAATAAATGCCCATTAGCCAGCGGAGTAGTGCGGGGTAGCATTCAAACTGCACTTATATCCATATCCCCGCTACGCCTGTACTGTCAGTAGGCTGGCGGGGAGCTGGAAAATCCAATAGGGGGCACTTACTTGGGTGTGAAGACCTTCCACACCATTAGGTGTCTCCTGAGGACCGCAGCGGCACAGACAGAGGCCAGCACCTGCAAGAGACCACACGTTGTTCATGAACACGCATATCATATGTAATGGTTTCCGGGGACACGGTGAGCAATAAATGCGTCGCACATGAACTCCCAGCTCCCAGGATGGTGATGTAGTGTGTGTATTGTTAGCATGTTTAGCTGTAGCACCTGAGCCCCCAGGATGGTGAGGTAGCGTGTGTTAGCATGTTTAGCTGTAGTACCTGAGCTCCCAGGATGGTGAGGTAGCGTGTATTAGCATGTTTAGCTGTAGTACCTGAGCTCCGAGGACGGTGAGGTAGCGTGTGGACAGCTGCAGGAGAGCGGAGCTGAACTGCTGAGGATTCTCCCTCAGCCTCATCTCCATCACTGCATCCTCTCCTTCATCCTGGCCGCCTCCTCCTCCTCCTCCTCCTCTGCTGCCTCCGCGCACCTCACACACCAGAGGCCAGAACAGGAGCAGAGGGCAAGCCACTGGGGACAAAATACACAGAAAGAAAAATATGGTGACATCTGGTGAACGGCATCAGAATCTACATTATATAAAGTACAAGATAGAGTAGCGCCCTCTGCTGTTAGGAAAACATATTTCAGGAGCAACACAAAAGCAATAAAAAAAATAATAATAATATAAGCAAAAAAAGATAGAAAGATAAAACGTATACTCGTCAACAGGATTAGATAAGACGGATACATAGACAGACAGATACCCGCGAAAAGGATGTGGGAGGAGAAGGTGTTGAGCACGACCAGGGAGGCAGGCAGCAGGGTGCCGGAGTGACCCCCGGGGAAGCCCACGAAGGCAGCGGCCCACTGGATGGAGGGGAACGTGGGCAGGTGGCCCGTGGCGTGGAAGAACTGGCTGGAGGCCAGAGACCACAGAACCACTGGGGTCCAGGGGACACTGAAGTCACCTGGAGAAAGAAAGAAGCGCTTTATATTTACCTTTTAATCTCACTTTGTTTAAAAAAAAAAAATTATTTATAATTTTCCAAGTCAACATTGTTATTTTTCCCTTGTTTGATTTTTAAACTGCTTTGGCAATATACGTTTATTTTCTTTGGATAAAAACGTCTAAATAACTAAATAGTGCTATGTCCATATATATTCTATGTATATGTATCTAGGCTATATTTAGAAAAATATATAAACATATAGGTTTAACTATACTTCCGTATGCTAAATATTCCTAATTTCTTCAAATAACATTTCACCCTGAAGACTGGCTCCCATATAATTCTACTACTGAATAATGCCTTACCTGAATGCGCCCCCTGCAGGCCACCGAGGCTAGTGGCGGAGGCGTGGATGTGCAGCAGCGCTCCCATCTCGAGCAGCAGCAGCAGGAAGGACACGGCCATGCCCTCCGGGTGCAGCAGCAGCAGGCCCAGGCCCAGCAGGCCGCAAAGCAAAAGCAGGGGAGCGGAGTACACCGTGCCCAGCCCGTAGGCCTCCACGGCCGGCCGCGTGTCCACCTCCCCTCCCCCCGGCTGCTCCGAGTCCTCCAGCGAGCGCCGCATGCGCTGGTAGATCTGCGGGATGAGGTGGTGCAGCTCCGCATGGGGGCTGATGCCCGTGCTGGCCCGGTACCGGGGAGGCGGCGGTGGGGGGGCCACACTGTGGGACCCCCGAGCCGGCGAGGGACCCCTCGTCTTTAGGAAGACGGTCAGGGGGTCTGCCCAGAGCAGGAAAGTCCCCAGGCCCAGCAGGACGAAGGCGGCGCGGGGCAGGGCGACCTGGGCCACTCCGATCAGCTCCGCCAGGTTGCGGAAGCTGTCCTCCGGGGTGGCGCTGACGGCCCAGTGCAGGCCCAGACACACCGCTACCAGGGGCAGCACCCAGCGTGCCACCAACACCGCGCCGCCCGATGCGTTGAGGTTGCCGTAGTGACGCAGCCAGCGGCGCAGCAGGTGAGTCCAGAGGCCCAGCGCGGCCAGAGACAGCATGTAGTGGAGGTTCTTCAGCCGGCTGTCCTGCAGGCGCGAGAGGGGGGAGAGGAAGGGCGAGGGCTGGCAGGCGCCCTGCTCCTCGCGGCAGGCGTGGAAGGACAGCGAGAGGTAGGCTCCTCCCACCAGGAGGCCCAGGCAGCCCAGGAGAACGCA
>OMKN01022531.1:0-11905 GCA_900302345.1 Melanonus zugmayeri
TTTGTATTGCATCATGTTTCAGCAAATGGTGAAAATGTTTGGTATGAGGATACATCAAAATGACAGTGTTCATGAGCAATAGATGTTTTTCAGTAAATGTGTTTTTTCCAGGAAAGGCAAAGGAGAAGGTTTATATTCGTCACTCGTTAAACAAACAACGTTGAAGCAACACCGGAAATCTGTTTCTGGTGGATCAGAGGATGGTGGACCTTTTCTACTCTGTTTGTATTTATCTGCTTACGGTTGGGGTTGTAACTTCTACTCTTGAGAGATACAGGATTGGGAACATTAATGCATTTGAGGGAGTTTTGCTTACATCTGTATGTAAGCAAACAAGAAAGAACTGGCAAGGATATCATTTAAATGAAAAAAAAAAATCTAAACTTAAAACCTACCTCTTTACTCTCTCATTTGGCTCCTAGGAGTTTTTCCTACATGTTTCCCTGTCCACCCCACCCCATCTAATCTAATTATTTCCCTGTCCTAGTGTGTTGCTTAGTGTCTTAGTGTGTTGCTTAGTGTCCTAGTGTGTTGCTTAGTGTCTTAGTGTGTGTCTTAGTGTGTTGTCTTAGTATGCTGCTGCGAACATGACTGGATGCCTGGCCTCCCCACCTGATGGCTACCAGCTTGCCCACCAGCCAGCACCTCATCACCATGGATAATACTAATTGTTAATTTCTTGAATTGTACTTAAAATGGATTGCTTGTATTACTATGTATGTCAATTATGGCACCCATGTCACTCCTAACCATCCCTGGAAGGTGGGATCCCCTACTCTGCGTTCCCTCAAGATTTCTTCCTTGATAATTGAGGAATTATCAAGGACGTTTTTTCTTGCCCTCTAAAAAAATACATATTTGGCTTGTAAAGCCCTTTGACACTGTAACTGTGATTTATATACAAATAAAATTGACTTGGTAAATGGACTGCATTTATATAGCACTTTCATCCAAAGTGCCTCACATTCACCCATTCATACACTGACGGCGGTGTCAGCCATGCAAGACAACAGCCAGCTCGTCGGAGCAGTTAAGGTGTTTTACTCAGGGACACCTCGACACTTGGCTAGGAGGAGCCGGGGATCAAACCAGCAACCTTCTGGTTGCCAGACTCTACCCCCTGAGCCACTGTCACCTCCACTGACTTGACTTGATATGTATTTGTGTATTCAAGCCAAATTAAAATGCTGGAAGCCACCAGGTGGCAATGTGTGATAGCAATCCCAGGCACCACAACAGATGACTATTATCATTCTGCATTTGTATTCTGCAATGGTCCCATTCTCCTCCCACAGCATTATATATGGCAACAACTTGTGCTGATAATGAAAGTCAAGTCAAACTCTTTTGAGAGTGTGTGTGTGTGTGTGTGTGTGTACACACACACACACACACACACACACTATAAAGCATGTCTTTATCTGGGATCAGACCAGGCCATGAGTTTTTTGTATTTTGTTATGATCCAATCTGTGAGTCAAATTGCTGAATCACAAATGAATCCTCCAAAACACCAATGTTTTTACCGGATGGGATATAAGACAGTTTAATCATGTTAAAAGAGTTTGCTACTTATTCCTAGAACGCTAAGCCTTGACACCATTACAAGAAAAAACTAAAGTACTAAACTAAACTCATTAATACTCAGTATTATGTGGTAGTCAGTGTCAGGTGTTATCATGAGGCATGGCCATGCCTCGTGTGTGTGTGTGTGTGTGTGTGTGTGTAGCTTTGATGTGACATTGGAAAAATCTACTTGTAATACGAACAAACAGGAACAGAACAGCCATTATGCATTCTTGCAGGCTTCTTGTGTATTTCTTGGTTTTCTTGGCTATTCCTAGTGAAACATAGTGACCATTTGAAACCCACAATATTATATTTATATATATATAGTTATATATATTTCAGCTAGGCTAAGATGCAACCATGGAGATGCTATTAGTACCAATGAGTCCAAGAAGGCTGTTTTAAAGGGAATCTACCCATATAGTGACATCACACATGGGAGTGTCCACCCAGAAGTATGATAGATATCTACCAGTCTACCCAGTGGACTGTACCAACTGGTAGGCTGATCTATCCATCATACAACTTGGTCCCACTCCCACTTGTGACGTCACTGCAGAGTAATGGCTTGTAATGGCTAATCAGCATCACACCTGGTTGTAAAATGTTTGTACATGTTCACGTCAATCATCAGGAAACCCTTCGGGAGGCTCGGAAGGCCCAAGAACCAATAACTGAGTAGAAAGATGTTACTGCAACTTCCATTCGGTCCACCCTCCATTCGGTCCACCCTGTGTAAATGTTCGTCCAACACCACCGCCAACGGTTTACCAAGTCCCAAAAGCAGCCAAAATCGCGTGGGGGCAGCGGATTAAGGCGAGAGTGAAATCTATATCGCGGTCCTCTTGAATGCTGCATCTAAAAAAGTCACCTCGGCACTACGGATCGCAGGCATCATGTGTTAACAGAGACGACTCTGTAGCCGGGGTGGGACAGCTGTGGCTTGATATTCACTGGGCATCATGCTGACCTCTCACTTAGGCCACACTATGCCTCCATCAGAGCCCAGTGGGGTTCCTTTAGCTTAGTGTAGCATAATAGTGTGTGTGTGTGTGTGTGTGTACGTGCATGTGTGTAAGAAAGAAATAGATACTGTATGTATGCAGACAGACAGACAGACACTACTAGAGTAGGACATATGGCAGCATGGCTTCACTTCCAAGCAGCACTAACAGTGAGTGACAGCAACGTCGTTAGTTTTTCTTGCGTCATACTTTTGGAGTCGGGATTTCCGTTCAGCTATAGAGTCCAACATCGGTACGGGTTTTGTCTTTCATGCATTGGCCAAATGTAACAATAAAGTTTCTTCATAAAAATGCATTTTTAAGAAAGTGCATTCTAGTAACACTAGACTAACACTAACAAGCTTTGGTTGTTATAGTGAGCTGCAGACCATTATAATACATGTGTGGGCAGTTGTAATGAATAAGCGGCTCTTCGTGAGGAGACATGTGGGTGAAACTAATTTCCATAATGAGATGGCATCCAGCAGCAGCAGTGTTGACTGAAAAAGCGTTTTGGGGAATTCACTTTTCAATGAAATTCCAAACATTTTCCCATCTTTTAGACATGGGAGAAATGCAAAGGAGGACTAACATATTTTGGACCCACACTGCAGTTTGCAAAACTGCTTTGCAAAACTTGACCATTAAATGTCACCGATGGACCATTTGGCCAGGTGGGCACATAAACGGAGGGAGGATTTAGGAGAGACATTTTCTAGGCAAAGGACACATCAAAGCCTCACACTGGCTCAAACCAACTTGTTGGAGATATATTCATAAAAGCTGTAACATATGCTACTCTGAATCTGAATATATTAAAAAAGAGAGGTAATTGCAATTTCTTATGGGGAAACTGTAAATAGCAGGTAATTATATGCTTAATAAACCACACATGGTTAGGATATTAACCTTGAGCTATGCGATAAAACATACTGCTCTGTATCTCCATTACAAAGTAGTACATTTATAATCTACAATACAATCAACTGCAAACAGTACCAGAAGTGCGGTCAAATCAGGAGCAGTTCATTCCAACAGTTTTCATTTGACTCTCTCATTAATATTCTCTTTGTACGCATTGGCATCAAGTTAAATGAGAAATCTATATGGTACCAGGGAAGAAAAACATTTAATTATCTAGAACACAGATAGGAACAAAGAATATGATCTGCAGAGCTTGAGCATTTCTGATATAATTTTCAATGGAGCAGTGCAGGTCGTTGTGGTGGAGGATACAGTTAGTCAGGGACAATTACCCAGAGATAGAAAATATGAAAGTCCTTGCTCATCACTTTATACATCATCATGACTGCACTCACCATTCCCTGAATCTTTATCTTGCAATGCTGTGCAAAATTCTGATGACAGCAACACGACTTTAATCCCAATCGCACATTTTAGAGTCCAATCTGTCTCTGATTGGATTCTGCTCTCAATGGATCATGAGAGTCATGTGAATTTTAACTCTGTAGTGTTAAAGAAAATAATTCAAGTTTCTACTTGAAAAGCTATTCACAACAACATGAAAAGGTTTCTAATAAAATGCCCTCTTGAAGAAGTGAATTCCTTCTGGTTTTATTCACCTGAAAAGAAAAGAAACCGCAGGCTTTCTTTGACTTCAGAATGTCACATTTTCTCATTAACGGAGGAAGGATTATGTAAATATTTCTGTCTCCATAGGGGTTATTGGTACATGGAAAGATGCATGGGCCATATAACTCATATGCCCTTTGCTGCCTCAAATCTAATGAACACGGAGTGAGCCTCCTGGAAACACTGGGTTCAGGGAGAGTGTTATTGGCACCACAGCTCCAACCTGAAGCTTGTTTTTATGCATGTGTGTGTGTGGGGGCATGTGTGCACAGATAGTTAGATTAGTATATATTAGCATAACAATATTCACAACTTATAAACTTAACTTATACATTTCAAATCATTTGGTACTAGAAGCCAACCCCCAGGTCCTCCAAAAAAGATCAGAAGGTTCAATTAAAATATGACTAGATAGAAAACCATGTACATGTTATGGGTCTGAGGATAATATGCAAACAGAGATGGATGATATGAATGATAATAATGTAGAATTCACTTTTACAACCACAAGGAACAAGAGGTGAATAAAAATGAAGGGAGCAATGCTTTGTCCTCCTCCCCCTTGTAGTAGTAGTAGTAGTAGTAGTAGTAGTAGTAGTAAGAGTAGTGGTAGTAGGAGTAGTAATAGTAGTAGTGGTAGTAGTAGTAGTAGTAAGAGTAGTGGTAGTAGGGGTAGTAATAATAGTAGTAATAGTAGTAGTATTCTGTTCCCTCTTTAGAAGCATTTAGCAGAAACTTTTCTCCAAACTGCCTTTTCTTGCTCCAAATTTGTTTTAGATACAGAGATCCATACAGGTAGACTTTGAACGTTGGGGTTTTAACTTTGGGCTGGGAGTCAACACCCTAAGCAAGAGACTATCCTAGTAGTAGGTGCAGTAGCAGTAGTAGTAGTAGTACTACTACTAGGTGTACTAGTACCATGGCTCATAGAGATAACCACCATGTTCTGTTTAGCAGAGATTTCTACATTTTTCAACCATGCCTCATGGCAATCCTCCCTGTTCCAACACCGTTATCACGCTGGTGGGCGGCTATGTAAATGAACATTATTTAAGGATTTCCCTTGGTGGAGTACAGTGTTATGTGTTGCATTACATCATTACTCTCTGGCGGATTAGCTCCAGCTAGGACTACAATTGCCATTGTTGCCGAATTCCCACGGTTTAGTCGACGTTAGACGCTGCCGTGAAACATGAAAGCACAGCATTCTGGTGGTTTTAGAATAGAGCCCCCCGTCGGACCAAGTGTGACATTGGGTTACTTTGAGATAATATGGAGGAGTATGCACAAATGACTTATAGACCATTGTGTGTGTGTGTGTGTGCATGCCTGTGTGCGTGTGTGTGTGCGCGAGAGAGAGTGAGTGAGTGAGACATTTGCAAGAAGACATCTGTGATCAAAATAGGGCTTTGGGACAATACAGAGTGGTCTAAATATAGTGTTCATCCAACATCCTAAAAACATGGAAGTAGCTGCGTCTGCCTCCGTCCTCGTTTCTATTTTAATCAAGCAGTGACGCTTGGCAACGTGAGAACGGTCGTGTTTCAGTGTTTACTTGTTTTGCTCTGCTTAAGACCGCTCAGATCACCAAGGACTTCAACAAGCCTCCGCCTGAACTTATTAATAATAATAATAATAATCATAATAATAATAATAATAATAATACAAATAATACAAATAATAATAGTCGTAGGGTACTGTGGTTGTGTTGTCTAATTAGGTTTAGGTTGAGCAGGTGTTGGAAGTAGCTTTTTACAGTGTTATTTTAAAATGCTGCAGCAGATTACATACACAGTACCAAAGGACACATAACTACCTTATGACATGTAAAGGGTTGTTACAAGCCTGTAACAACCCTTTACATGTCATAACTACCTTATGACATGTAAAGGGTTGTAAGCCTGTAATACTGGGCCTGTAACCCTTGAGACTAACATCTAGTCTCATCTCCAACTATTCAATCCTCGTCCTCTGGTCTGCTGTAGGGGCTGCTGGAGCTCCAACCTGAACCCACCCCATTCTGTGCCACAAACCATCCTGGTTCTTCTCCAACTCCCTCTGTGCCACATGTGGTGGGAATTTTAATAATACTTATTATTACAATGATGTTAGCTATGATGAACAATAAGTAAAGAATGAACCACAAGGGGGTGTCCCGTTATTGGAAAACAATGTACGATGGGGGTGGTGATGCCACTCCCGACACCCCGGAGTGGTTTATTCCACTTATACCGCAGTTACCACCAGTGATTAGATACGAGTTACTTTCATCTATAACGCTATTAGCTTTTTATCGACTTCAATCAGCTGAAATTAAAATATTTGTCTGCGGTGCTTTAAGCATATTGTTTTTGCGTTGTAAAGGTCGATAGTTGGATTTGACCGTTGTTTTTAATGTTGGATTTGTAGAGCATTGATTCTGAACTGTTAAAAGGCAGAGGTGCCCCTTTGTTAAAAATAATGCACATCCATGGAACGTTATTGACCAATCAGAATCAAGTATTTAACATTTGTTATGACCTTGGCTCTCGGCGCATAACAAAAAGGGAGACCACGCATGAAGAAAGGGTTAAATTATAGGAATGTATTAAATAATCAAAATAAGAAGGTTGAGTGTTGAAAGATGTAACCAGAACACAACGAACCCAATGGCAGTGGAGCAGCCCAGTAGCAGGAGAGAGGGTTAGTCATGATCTGACCAACCAATAGAGACTGTGGCCCAGCTGCGCCACACAATGCTGTGGTATAATGAGCAATAACTTTGCAGTTGCATTTATTCCATTATTATGGTATGAGAAATGAGACATCATACAATGCACTTCAATCTCTTTAGGCTACAGTATTGTTTGATAATGCCTTGGATTCTGCACAAAGGCTCAGAGAGGAAAGTGTTCCAGTACGTGGTTCCTATCTCAATAATGCAATGTGCTTGGATCAGTGTCCCCTCACCCCACCTCCATGACCTGGGTGGTGGCGGATTTTCACAGCATTGTTCCTACCTCCCAAACTCCGCCATCTTGTTTCCTGTTCAGAACAGGAAGTCCTGCCTGCTGCTGTTCCCAGCTCTGTAAACTCTGAAAAGTGCATTTGTATTTGTGTGTGTGTTATATTTGTATAACACACACACACACTCGTGTGCACACCCACTCACACATGCATTGCACACACACACACAACACAAATATACACATGCTCTCTCTCTCACACACACACACACACACACACACCAACTCTCACACCCACACACACACACCAACTCTCTCTCTCTCTCTCTCACACACACACACACACCAACACACACATCCTTTTCCTTCTGGCTTCCCCTCCTTGGTGGAGATTACCCCCAGGAGAAGGAGGACCAAGGGAGAAGCACGTATGCTCACCTAGTCAGGATGTGACATCTTCCTGGACACCTCCGAGTGCTCATGTCACTTGCGAGAAGTGGTGTTTGAAGAATGTCACGTAATGGATACAGCATACTGAACAGTATGAACATGAACATAGAATGAAATGGAATGATTTATAACCGCAAATGTATAACTGCTAAGTATTATTATGCAGGTAATACCATTATTACCTGTGATTATTATTGTTTTCTGTAATTATTAATAGAGCATTGGAGTGGGACAGTATGTATAACTGTAGACCTTCAGAGATCATTATGTATGTGTGTGGGCGTGTGTGTGTGTGTGTGTGTGTGTGTGTGTGTGTGTGTGTGTGTGTGTGAATGTCGTTCCTAGGTTGTTTGCCAGTCAGTGCGGATCAGATCTATCCTCATTACTCTGACAGGGGTAGATGGGTGGATGGGTGCAGACACCGGCCTAAATTGATTCTGCTATTTTCCTGTTCCGCACCACCCTGGCTTTCCGAAGGCTGTCTAAACAGACTCAAATTACTACAAAATAGAAAAATATAACATTTAAAAACCCACCCACACCCCACTACCTAAACTCTTTATAGTTTCCGAACATATGGTGGAAAAAGTTCCTACTCATACCCTATACTTAGTATAGTAGACATTTGCATCCTAACATGACCTCCTAAACCTGATGATTGGTAATGGTTTCTGTTTATTGTTGGTAATATCTAACAGAAAAATGTATTCATTAACAAACTGATTATATAATTTATATGAAATAGCCTTTTACAATATTTGATTTAGAATGTAATTGAAGAAGTATTAAGTTCATAGTTGATGAAGTATTAAGTCCCCAATATATAATTAGTCAAGTAAAATACCTCAGTAGAGCATCAATATACATGCATATAGTTGAGTAAAAGTATGTTCCACTACTCAACACACCTATTGCATCTCTAAGATAAAAAGCCTTAACCTTACTGAACAGCTCATTTTAAAACATGCCTCCAAGGTTATGTTACAGCACAATCAAGTCGTCTATCAACGCACTTTGCACGACATAAGAAGTATAAGAAGACTCATAAATCCATGCTATTCATTTACACAGAGCACCGCCTCCACACACGCCAGTAATTGTTAGAAGAAAACTCTCCTGCGTACTCCTGCCTTGACCCCCTAGATCCACAGGGGTTTCCTCTCGTTCACCGTCCATATGCTTCCTCTGAGGAAGGAGCTCGCCACACCTCCTCCTCCACATATGCAGTCCACCCTTTTCCCTTTTAACCCTTCAAATCTGACAAGGTGACGCTGTGAGGTTCAGCTGCCATATCCGGGGCGAGGGTTTGTGCATTGCTAATGAGGCATTGTGCAGGCACATCATGTCCAGAACATGTTGGAGCGAGAGCAGTGACGGTGCCGTGACATCATCTGTTCACAGGGTATCACTTCTCAGAACATGAGTGACTGTGAATAAAACCATGTTTTCTCCCCAGTGAAATTTGTGTTATGCAATCCAGCAATGATGCCGGGGATATCATGCTGTAGTCCTCCGTGTCATGTAGAAACATTTATTCTTCATTCATTTCCTCTCTGCTTATGACCGTATTCCTCGTTGACAGCTACTATAACTAGGTGCACAGCTTGCAGGTTTTATTGATATTTCTCACAGGACTTTTTGTGGTCGAGTTATCCTTTCAGATGAACAGCCTTGTAATGATGAACAACTCATAGCTGCAGTAGCAGCACTTGAGCCCACATGGGCCATCTGAATGTGGAATTGCTTGTGAGTCAGCGTGAAAAAGCGGCAGATGACGGTCAGGAGGAGGAGTGCAAAGTCTTTTGGCCGTGCCGGAAAGGCAGAGAGCATCATTTATTTGAATATCAAGCAAGCAAAATGAATCACAACTGGGAGGCTTCGTCGGGTGAGAGGTTGGTAAAGACTTTCTCTGCTGGCTCCACAGGAACCCTCTCCCACTGGGTGCATGAAGAGGTGAGAGCCAGGGAAGCACCGCCCACCGGGGAGCATCAAGGCCCAAGGAAGAGGAAATATGCAAAAGGTGTGGTATCCACACAGCAGCCCGGCCGCAATCTGAATCATTGTGTTTAAATCACTTGTCAAGAGACTAAAGCTTTGCTTAAAGGAAAACTTCAGGATTTTTCAACCTGGACCCCATTTTTAGAGGACATACATTGACGCTTGCTATTGCCCCCATGGGTTACAATGCAGACGTTTTGCGGCTGCGTTCTTGCTCAATACTGGACCAATGTCAACAATTGTTGTCTGCATTCCTCAGTTAGACCCCAGATGATGGGGAAATGGGGTCCAGGTTGAAAAATCCAGAAGTTTTCCTTTAAATCCCTGCGGCTTCGGCTTCATTACAAAAGATGAATACAAGCAGGTTCATTTCAGAGCAGATGATTAACATGGCGGAAATGGAGGAAATAAACAAACAAATAATAGTCATCTGTGTTTGCAGTTTGCATTTGATGTTATTCATATTTGCAGCGTTACTCCACACATCCGCACGTAGTACGTGGGAATCCCTGGACGTGTCCTGCGGCGTTGCTTGTGTGAACACGTAGTGTCCCCACACCTGCGTGCGTCTGTGGCGCAGAAAGCCACCGCTTGACAGCCTTTATGTCACAGGCAACCCCTGTGGCGGCTGAGCAGAAAGAGGCTCTGTGGGAGGGAGGATCTATCTTGGCAGCCTTCTCGGCTCTTCCCGAGGAAGCTGCCAAGATAAGCTCGCTCTTAATGTCCTAGAAATGAGCAGTTAGCTCATAGCTTAGCGGGAAAATGCTCCACAGAACAGCTGGTTGGATGTAGTGATGACGTGAAACACTCATGGAAGAGTCACTTCTCTTCTCTTCTTTTTGTTTCCTTGAGGCATAATGGTTATGACAGTTTCCCATTTCTTTACACAGTTATTTGCATTTTATTGAACTCTGTGAGGTCTTTTGAGCTGCAAGGGTTGGATAGTAGAGAGCAGATGAGGCAGTGCTTCTCCCTATTCACAGCCTTTTAGCCACATCTGACCAAAGCAGCTTTTGAAAGTTAGTCTGAGCACCGCAATGTCATTGTGTCACCATCTTGGAACGTGTGGAATGGCTTAGCGGGTATTTTTTTTAAAGCTTAGGAATGTAGATTCACCTGCTTTAAAAGGACATCTGTGGGACTTTGTTGTGGTGGTGGTGGTGTGATGATCAGCCTAGATGTTACTGTAGGTTGACCTGGCTGATGCATACAAACCCAAGACGGTAGCATATACACTGTATACAGAGCAAACTGTAATTGAAATACACTATTAAAGTGTACTCCAATAATGATCAAACAAACTAAAATACCTTAAAATGTTTGAAATACACTGTTGACGTAATAAAAGTGTACTGTAAGTGTTTTTTTAATGACAACAAAGCATACTTTTATGAGTGTACTTAAATATGTGTATATATAGTATACTAAATCAGTCCCATTTTAACATACTCACTACACTTGAATTCCACTTCAGTTGTCCAAAAGTAGTAGTATTGGAAAACTTAAGTGTGCTTAGTACACTTAAAGTTATGCCAATTTAACATACTTTTCATAATATAATACTTTTAATAAAGTATAGTATTTTTTCGCCTGAGGTGTCAACCATGCAAAACAACCAGGTGCATTCAGGGCTCACGTTGTCTCAACGCCATCATAATAATGGTAAAGTAAGTAAAGTAAAGCTCCTTCGCTTGTGTGTCACTTTGAGAAGAAGAAAACTGGTGACAAAGATGTGAGGCCTATGTAACACTGCTGTACTTTTCTTCCCATTTTGTCACATTAATTACATGATGGCATTAGCTGTGTGACGTCCACCAGGCTGAGTCTGAGGGTATTTCTGTTGGAAAAAACAGAGGAAAAATACTAATTTGGGCAGATGACCTATTTCAGTGAAAAATATCAATAAGGTGAATAAATTACCATATGAAATCACCTGTATCCAAGATAGACAGTCCCTTTTTGCTATATATTTGGTCGACAACCAATGCTGATGTTTCTCTAATTTTCAAGCTGTTGTAAAGTTATAATTCTTATAATTATGATTTGTTAATATAATTGTAGACTTTTTATTTAGCGGTGCATTATGCGCAATTACACAGATGATCAACTTGACTGGTCCGATAAGCGTTTCCCTATAGAGACCTCCTGCAGGTCCTTATGTACACTGAGCCGCCGTCCTCTTGTTTACTGAGCTAGCATGAGCTCATTAAAGTGCCCGGTACAGCTGGCGGCACTGCTAACATGCAGTGTGTTCATGAAGCTGTTCTTCCCCGTGTGATGACACACATGTGGCTCATGGAAAAGGTCAACCGAGACGAGTTTACAAAGAGGTAAATATTGTGAAGC
>OMKN01022540.1:0-10540 GCA_900302345.1 Melanonus zugmayeri
GGGGAGGAGGGGGGGGAGGGGAGAGGGAGGAGAGGAGTGGGGAGGAGGGGGGGAGAGAGGAGGAGACGGGAGAGGAGAGAAGAGAAGACAAGACAAAAACAAGTTTAATGTGTATTTCCCTTTTGCATACTTCTGAGAACGCAGAAGTATGCACACATACTATTCATGTAAAATACTACTGGAGGGTGGCCTCACCCTCGGCCTTCCTCTCCAGAGAGTAGGTACATGGGGCCAGGTTGTCCGAGGGCCTCCATACCACCAGAGCCGTGTCCTTGTATTTCTGGGGGATCTCGGGGGTCCCGGGGCGGTTGGGAAGGCCTGTGACAGACAGGTAATCAAAGAATTAGAGAGGAAATACAGCAGGAACACACTGCAACACACTCTCCATACTTGCTACCAATGAAATGACTCCAGGAGAACTTAGCGTATTGAGTATTTGTTTTGAATGTAATTGCTTTGAATCACACTTCATTGATTTTGTATCATGAAAACATTTTTTAACAACATTTTAATTACAAAATTGTTATTCGTAACTTATCACCACTGTAAATAAAGACTACTCCTTAACTACTCCTTTTCCGAGATTAAATAAAGGGTTGAACGCCAGAGTAAGTCTCTTACGGGCCAGGGAGATGGTGCAGGAGCTGGACACCACGCCTAGCGGGTTGGTGGCCACGCACTCGTACATCCCCGCGTCCTGCTTGGTGGTCTGCATGATCATCAGGAGCTGCCGGCCGTCAGGGCAGGAGATCAGGTTCATCCTGGCATCGATCTGCAGCGGCCGCTTGTCTGGGGAGACACGACCATGCGCCGGAGTTAATATCGGATGAATATCGGGTGAAACTTTTGTTTGTTACAATTTGACAATTTTATTAGAAGGATAAACCCCTTGAGATGGGCCATCTCATTTCTGAGGGGGTCCTTAACACAAATATACAGAAAATACAATACAAAAAATCATAGCAACACAGACACTCACACATACACAGAAAGCCCTCCCGAATCTAGCCACCGATTCCCATAATAGTGCCAAAGCACATACAGTAGAAATACATACTGCAAATACTTTGCAGTACTCCGTCATTGTGGATAAGGGATCATAGTCTGATATCCATAATAATAATAATAATAATAATAGACAAAGTATTAAACATGAGGATATTGCACAGTAGTTTTGTTACAATATACAATAGTATTGTATATTGTTGGCATCAGTATTTGGATAATAAAGAACAAAATGCTAAAATAAATAAATAATGTAATAATTACACATTTACCAAAAAATAAATACAATTAAAATAAACCCCCTGACCTTTGACCCAGGCGATGTGGGGGTGTGGGCTTCCGGCCGGCAGGCAGCTGAGCGTGACCGGGTCTCCCTCCAGAAGCACATGGTCTCTCAGCTTGATGTGGAAGACTGGAGCAAAGTCTAGCAGACACATGGGAAATAAACCACTTAAAGAGTCATAGCATGTAGATGGTAAATGGTTACCATTATGGTCATGTTAGGACCCTCTACTATCAGCCCTGCACTCAAAAATAAACACAAATAAATAAAAAATGTGACACAGAAAAAGAATTGAAAAATCTTGACATCACAGTGGCAACTCTATTAGGATTGAGTAGAGCACATTGCATATAGCATATATAATTCTAATTATTTAAGGTGCCGTCACAATATTCATTCAATATTAACACTTGCATACCAGAGGCCAGCTTGGAGTACTGGCGTGACCGGAGACCGCTGCTGTCTCTGGTGATGGCGGTAGAAATGTCAGGCTGTGAGACCGTCTTGTCCCGCTTGCCTCTGGTCAGGCCCCAGCGGTCCCAGCGAGACCTGCGCTCAACCTCTCCACCTGAAACACATTTAAATCCCGCCATCTAGACTTAAGCTCAGGGGTGACCGCGCCTTTGCTGTCGCAGTCCCTAGATTGTGGAATAGCATCCCCCTCTCCATCAGATCTGCCCCCTCCATCGATTCCTTTAAGTCCAGGTTCAAAACCTACTTTTATTCCTTAGCGTTTGGATCCTCCTGATGTGGTTTGATTTGTGCCTATGCCTATGATTTGTTGATTTGTACCTGTGTGTATTGATGCTTATGTGGGTGTTTTTGTTATTATTCTTATTATAAGTCTTATTGTGATTTTACTTACCTGCTCCGTGCTGTACAGCGCTTTGGTCAACATGAGTTGTTTTTAAATGTGCTTTAGAAATACATTTGACTTGACTTAAATCCCACATAAAATAAATAACCAACATATTTCACATATAAAAGGTATTTGTGTTGATAGAGAAATGTTGTCACATGGCATTTTGGTGAGCTTATGACTACTACTACATCAAATCATACATTTTTAAAAATATATATAAAATACATATGTACTAGTACAAATCTTGTAAAGTAAAGTAGAGAAGATGTTGAGAACATGGTTCCATCATACCCTTGGATGTTTCCGACTTGAGGCTGGACATGGAATCCAGGGACTCGGACGAGGCTCCGTTACTCGTCTGAGCTGCCAGCTGGTTCGAAGGCACAACCACACTCTTGACCCCGCGATTTTCTGAGGCTGCACGGCGAAGCATTGAAAAGATGGGTGTGCGTTTTTGCTCCTTCTCCTCCGATACCTTCCGTTCCTCGGAGAAGCTGCGTATTCTGGTGGAGATGCCGGCCACCGTCGTTTCGATCTTCCTGCGCATCGCCAAGACCGGAGACTCATTGGGTTTCTTCACCTCCTTGTCATCTTGCCCGGGCTGCACATCTTCAGCTCCACCATCCATCCGTGACATCTCCACCTCCTTCTTCTCCAGAGAACCCTTTCGTCCCAGAGTCCACGACAGTCGTCGTCTTGAAGCAGCTTGTTCTTCTTCTTTGGCTGTTTCTTCATTGCGTTCAGCTGAAGGGGTCCTCCTCAGACGCATAGAGAGCCTCCTCATGAAGCCCTGGTCCTTCTGAGCTTCACGGAGGTCCAGGACCGACTTGGACTTTTCCTCAAGTCTCCTGGGTGCAAATTCCAAAGGTGCACCGCTCGGACCTGGGCGGTATATGTCCTCACCCATATCTGTGACATCTGGGGACACCGCTTGTTGTTTGTCTTCGTTCTTTGATCGAGACAGAAATTTAAAGCTTCTCGTCAGGGACGACTCACGCTTTTTGAAGCGGGATTCAAAGACTTCTTCAGATGTTATATCCTGGAAGTCATGTCCGGCATTCAGTTCTCGTGTAAGAGACTGTGTGACAGCCCGTGGTGGGCTTGGTTCTTTGGCAATCAGTTCGGGCGATGCAACTCGCGAGAAGACCGCTGGGTGTTCAGTGGATGAAACAATGACTGGCTTTGAGCGAACAGGGAAGGCAGAGGGTATTTCAGCAGGGGTAGGTGCTTGTGATGGTGTAGGTGTAGGTGCAGGTGACGGAGGAGATACAGTATCAGCAGGTGGCTGAGTAGTTTGAGTTGATGTTGGGAATGTTGATGGTCCTTGAGCAGCTATTGGAGTAGAGGGGCTTGATGGAGACGATACATTTTCGGGTTGAAGTGCGGGTACCATGATGGTCTGCATAATGCTAGCATACGCTGACCTCCTTCCATCTGGAAGAACAACAACAGCAGGAGGTGTTGGAAGTGGGGAAACAACACTTCCGGGAACCCTTGAATAGTCTTGCATAGGCGTCACCATAACTGAGTTTGTGGTGATGATCATATCAGAAGATTTACCAGGCATATTCACTTCATTTTCTTCTTCTTCCATTTCTTCATTTCCTTTGTCCTTTTCCTCAGGAACACTGACAGTCTTCTTCTCCACTTCCTCCATTATCTCTTCTTTTTCTTCTTCCATTTCCTCTTCTATCATAGAGCTTTGAGCCATGGGAGGAGGTGGTGTAGCTTCCCTCTGGCCTGTGTACTCTGTATCCATTATCTGCTCTTCTGATATGCTCATGTCCTTCTCGGAGAAACCACTCGTGCTTGATCTCTCGTCAAAATTACTATCTGTTGTCAAACCATCCATCTTCTCACTCATAACCTCATCTGGTTTTGTGTCTCTCTCCATCAAGGACTCCTCACTCTCCATTTTCGTAGGACTCTCCTGCACAACAGACTCTGGAGTCTGTGGCGTCGGTGAAGGATTTCTAGGCGTTACTGGACGGGAATCCAGCTTCACCTGCTCAGTGAGAGAGGACATTGACATGGCCTCCTTGAGTTTCCTCTCCTCTACCTGGGCCAAGGGGATCTCCAAGGGCGCACCGGAGCGGCGGTGCAGGGGTATGGGCTCTGAGTCACCCTGACTAAATGAAGCGCTTTTGCGGAGCATTTTGGGCTTAGGAGCGTCCTCTCTCGGGGAGCATTCACTGGACGCCGCCCTGATCAAGGGAGGCGGCCCTAAGCGAGGGGCGCGAGAGAATCCCTCAGATGTTTCCATCGTTTCAAACAGAGGGCCTCGCAGCCCACTCAGCTTCTTGTCCCCAGACCCCCCACGCAGCAGCCGTTGCCTCATGAGCTCCAGTTTCAGAGCGTAGTCCTCCTGGCTCATATTAGCGCCCCCCGGGCTCGCACTCCTCCTCGGCAGCTCCATGGACACAGCCTTCTTGAGGACTCTCCTTCCCTCTCCTGGCGGGATTTCCCCGGCTTGTCCTTCCTCGGGCGTGATGCGTAGCAACAGGGCACTGTCAGCTGAGCCGCCCCGCCTGAGCTCCCCTCGTCTCCGTCCGGTCTCTGGTTTGTCTGACTCCATGCTGGAACCCCGGCGCAGGGGTCTCCTCGACAGCTCCGACCGCTGCGGCAACTCGGCCGGTGGCTCATCATCCGAGGAGCTCTTGTCGTTCTCCTGCTTGGACCTCTTGCGTAGGCGACCCTTGCCCTCAACGCGGTCTTTCTCCGCAAGGCTGGGTTCCAACTCCATGGGCTGCTCTAGGGCTGGGCTGGACGACCAGTCCGTAGAACCGTTCTGCTTCCCGTTCTCCTGCACATTGCCCTGGATGTCATTGAGGGACATCCTGGAGCCAGAGAACTCCATGTGGAGCGGCATCGGAATGAAGGGCAGCTCGTCGATGTCTTCATCGGAGTCAGATGAGGACGACGGCAACGGGGAGCCCTCCTTGAGGTTCTTGGGAACAGCGATGGAGATGTGACTGGTGGAGTCATTCAACAACTCCGGAATGGACCTCATGACCATCTTGGATTTGTAGCTGATTAGCGATCTCTGAAAGGAGATCAGAAAGATCATCAGAATTTTTAAAAGCTAAAAATGTACATAGACGAGTACAAAAACAAATAATCTAGGACAATGTAAGAGAAAAAGAAGACAGCATCATACCTGCCATTTTCTTCGAGATACAAACTTCTTCAGGGACTCTGTGCTCACAGCCTTTCCCTTGCTGAGTGTCTACACACCAACAACAAGAAACAATAAAGTCATTAAATAACATTGTGAAACTTCCAATGTTACCTTTAACTACACTCACTGCGTTATCTCACCTTAAACCAGGGGTGTCGGAGACATTCCTGAGTATCAGGTCTCCTACAAGAAGCAAATGTAAGCAAATGTATGATTATTTTTAGGATTTATTACATGGGGGGCAGGATAGTCTAGTGGTTAGGGTGTTTGACTCCCAACTGAAATGTTCAAGGTTTGAGCGTCAATGTCCACATTGTTGACCAGTTCATTAATGACATGTATCTAAAAGAATATAATCACTCGCTTTTGATAGGCATCTGTTGAATACATATTAAGCCAGAATGTATTATTATCATCTCAATAATTAAATGTGGAATGAAAAAGCTTCTCCAGTAAAAGTCTTTCTAAAGTCAAATTTGACTCTTTGTACTCACAGGCGGTCTGCTACAAGTAGCTTAATGATGAAGCCCTTCGCTTCCTTGGCCTCAGCGAACATGTTCTCCTCGAAGGCCACGTTGTAGTTCCTGATGTTGAGCACCGAGCTGCGGTCGTTCTCCCCAGCAAATGGAGACACTCCCGTCAGGCTGAAAGCACACACACACATATTCAGCTCCAGTCACTAACTACCGATAACACAGCATTATTCAGAGTTATTCGATTATTAGAGTTATTTGATTATTAGAGTAACTGAACAGCTAAAGTACTTAAGGGCATATTAAATGTGGTGTTCTGGTTGCCTGTGCATGAGCCAATTTGGATTTTAGACCGCTCCCGGCTAATTTTAAGTAATCAGGGCATCTCTTCCTTGATTGGTTCGGATAAACATTCACAGGTGCGTGAATGCAACACTTCTCAATGGCGGAGAAACGTTGGGAGGGAGGCAGCAGAGAGGAAGGGGACGTTTTTTTAGGTTGTTTAATTTCAAAATCTCACTTCTGCTCTTTTCTGCTCTCTCTTTACAACTCTGAAATGTTACCTACAGCACCTTTCACAACTGATACCATTGTTAACATCATATTCTAGGCAGCATATGTTCATATTTGAAATTGACAGTTCTGATTGATGGATTTAAAACAAATTGACTTACCACAAATATGCAATGACTCCAATGGGCCTGGAAGAAAAATGAAATAGAGAGGAATAGTTTTATGAAAGTGCCATGTCTTGGGAATTTTAAACATTCCTCAATTTGATTATCGGGGGAAACTTAAGAGCTGTACCAGATGTCGGTTGCCTTAGACACGGGAGACTGGTTGACGATTTCCGGCGCTACAAACTCTGGCGTGCCGTACTTGCAGTACTGGGCCTCGTCTGGCGTGAACTCCAGCGCATTGCCGAAGTCACAAAGTCGGATCTGATCGCCGTGAGCATCACTCATGAGGATGTTGTCGGGCTAGGAGACAAATGGAACAAACATTTAATGTATTGAGATTGAGACGGTGCCCCGCCATGCCATTTCCATGTGATAAAAGAGGACAACATTAACATTATTATTGGAAATGATTTGGCTATTTGACAAGATAGAGCCACTTCATTGTTCTCTCTCTACTCCTAATGGAGCATTTTTTTGTTCATTCATTTATATTAATTTATATGGCATAAATGCTAAGAATATATGACATCATATAGAGCAGGGGTGCCCAATACGTCGATCGCGATCGGTCGCACGGTCGATCCCGAGATGGCCACGAGGTGAATAAGGCCCATATGTGTAGTACCTTAATATCCAGGTGGATGATGTTCTGATGGTGAAGGTAGTCCACTCCCTCCAGCAGCTGTCTCATACAGGAGCGCACCTGGAGCCAATAATACATTTAAATAAAGTGGAATCTTAAAGCTTTATTTTAAATTATGTTTTTTGTTTTGATTTTGAATCACACAAAACCACTCACGTCAGACTCCATGATCATAGATTTCTTGGCAAATCTGTCGAGCAGTTCCTCATGACATCTTTGTTCGATTGATTAAGAAATTAGTTATGACCTGCATTGAACTTTCTGTCCCTTTATCTGTTTGTTGTTTGTGTGCATGTGTACGTGTGATAAATGATATATAATGCATAATGTATATCATATAATAAAATGTAATTTAATATACGGTATATAATAATAAAAATGTATACATATCTAAAATCCATCCACCGCACCACTCTAATACAATCTAATTAAATCCAATCTAATCTAATTTAATCTAGTCTAGTGTAGTCTGATCTAGTCTACTCCACTCTAATCTAGTCTAATCCAATAAAATATAATCTGACTGCTTTAAGCCTAGCCTGATAACAGACAGCATTGTTTCCGTAGGGGAGGGGGATTTGATTTTCCCTAACCAATCAAATGTAGAGACAAATGTATCCCTAATCAATCACTACTGACCAATGTATCCGCCTGAATCTAACATAATTTAAAGTTGACACTGGTAAATTGTTAGATGAGACTCTTCCCAAATCCAGTGGGGAGAACGCAAAAAACATCTCCTTTGAATAAATGCCTTCAAAGCAGAGCGCTGTTCGGATCTCAAAGTAATTTGTACTTTTAATCGATTTAGAACAGCCTCAATAGCAGCACCTAGCTTGTCTGTAGCGGATGCCATTGTTGTTATTATTTCTCCTTGGTTCCATCGCACAGCTTGACAACACTGATTGGCTAATTGTTAGTCCCCTCCCTGCGGCGCCCATTGGATCGATCGCTTTCTCAACTGAGAAATCTCAGTTTCATGTCACAATGCCAGACCTGAATCAGTCTACTTGGTGGAGTGGGTGGATTCAAAGGTCTGGACCCAGGCAACCTTAAACCTGCACTATGTAAGTTTTCCCATTAGCAACCTCCAGTGGCTTGAATTGTAGCTACAGTTACAGCTATATCATTTTCAGACGACAGGTGCTGTCGCCTGAGATTTTCCCATGGTGGGGAGGAGGGGCGTGGGTTTAAGTCACGCATGAAGGATACATCTCAGTGACGATGATGACGGCGTTCTTCTTCTCAAAGGCATCATGGAAGTAGAGGATCCTCTCGTGGTCGAGTCTGGCGAGCAGGTTCATCTCCCTCAGCGCCGACGCCTTCCGTTTGGCGCGCGCCGAGATGAACTTAGCAGCGTACTCCGTCTTGCCAACCTTCAGGACCACACGCTTCACGTAGGAGAACGCACCTCTGGCAGCGAGAGAGAAATGATAGGAGCGGGATTGTTAGCTTGTCTAGGATGTTGGGGTATCTCTATCCAGCTATGTGAAGCTAATGCTATGGCATTAGCTTCACATAGTTCACCAAGTATGGCATTATCTTCAAGAAGAAATAGCAAGTTTAGCGTTAGCTTAGTTCATCCTGAAAAAGCCTAAATTCCCTACCAAATGAATATAATACAATATTTTTCAGAGGAAAAGCGAATGGATAGAATGGACTAAAATTCTTCATTTTTGAGAAAATTAAATCCAAACTTACCTTCTGATTTCCTTGTGGATTTCATAGTAATCGGTCATTCTGCGCATCTTTCTCAAAATGGTCTGTTCGTCTTCCATGGGATGCTCTTTCCTTTTAGCTGGTAAACAAAATATATTAAAAATGGGAAAAAATGGATCTAAAAACAACCATTGTATGCAATTACACATTCTGATTCAGGGCAAATTTAACAGTTAACTGTAACTATGTTTTTTTATTTGAAATGTTTTTTGTAGCAGTTCTGACTTGTTTAATGCATGAATACATATGCAAATAGGATTTGACTCTTCTGCCAAATACAGTATGTGGCGTGACCATCCTGTAATATGTCGGAAAAGTGTAGGCGCTCGGTGATTCACTTCCACTGGCTATTCTGAGTTATTGTTATCATGGAGCAAACCTAGAGGGAACTTCTTCAATCTTAACTCATTTAGCAGATGCTTTTATGATGCAGGGGGGGGGGGGTTGCGAGCGCGCATTACTCCGCTTGCGTTGTTGCTGTAGTAAGGAAAGGACATTTCTTGAGGATGGCCATTTCGGCAGCGCTTTTCTCAGTGCCCTGCGCTGATTACGCTACAGCGCCACCGCCTACAGGCGTAATGCCGCCACTGCAGTTACAGATGACAAATCCGATGAGCGCACTACCGTCAGAGTTTTGTCGAGAGCTGGAGGCGGACCGAAATTTGATGGAGGCAGCCACCTCTAAATTCTCTATGCAGGAAAAACCCTGGTTTGTTTTGGTTGTCTTTGTGGTAATCAAGTGTGTAATAGGAAATAGGGACAAAGTAAGTTGGAAACACAAGAGCTGAAAACAATTGTTGAGATGTTCATTGTAGCAACCCATAGTCACATCGTAGATCAGACACACACACACACACACACAGGTGTTCTTTACCTTCGTGCACCGTCAGTTCAGCCTTGCAGGTGACGGATCCCGCTAGGTTCCTGGCCGTGCAGGTGTACACCCCGGAGTCCTCTGGGCGAGTGTTCAGGACCACCAGGGAACACTCGTTGTCGTCGTACACAAACGTGTAATGGCTGCTCTCAGCCAGCAGGACGTCACTCTGAAATATTAGGTCAACTTTATTATAAATTATATTTGTAAAATTTTAGTATAAATTATATTAGGTAAACATTTTTTATTAATTATATTAAATGCATTATATGAAATCACCTTTCCTTTCCATTTAATTATAATATATATTAGAACTAATCTATCTATTATATATCTATCATACCATTAACTAAACTATAACTTTTATATATGTATACTACTACATTATACTACACTATACTATACTTCAATCTGTATGTATATTATACCCTACTAATACATAAATATTAGATTATTACTTGTTTCAACTCTAGCTAGTCTTAACTAGAAGAGTGTGCTATCATTCCATTAAACATAAGGGTTACTTCCCAGATGAATGAGAGGGTGAACGAGGAGGATGAAGTGAGACAGTAGATGAATGAGAGGGTGAACGAGGATGAAGTGAGACAGTAGATGAATGAGAGGATGAACGAGCAGGATGAAGTGAGACAGTAGATGAATGAGAGGGTGAACGAGGAGGATGAAGTGAGACAGTAGATGAATGAGAGGGTGAACGAGGAGGATGAAGTGAGACAGTAAATGAATGAGAGGGTGAATGAGGAGGATGAAGTGAGACAGTAGATGAATGAGAGGGTGAACGAGGAGGAGGACGAAGTCACCTTGA
>OMKN01022547.1:0-12817 GCA_900302345.1 Melanonus zugmayeri
AACACTCACGGTGGCCAGACCGCAGGAGCTCTCCCGCACGGTGGCGCAGCAGCCGATCAGCCCGATGACGAAGAGCAGCGTCCCCACGACGATGATGACGACCGCGGGGATCAGCGTGTACACGTCCTCGAAGAAGTGGTCGTAGTCGTCGTAGGTGATGAACACATAGGCGCCGATGTAGCACAGTATCCCCGCAGCCGCCTAGATGGCGACGACAGGACAGACATGGAAGACGACAAAGACAGGAGGTCCCAGATGGACATACTGGAGTTCGCTTGCTTGTTGCGTGTGTGCGTGTCTGTACTGCAATCGTGTGTACTGCGAACACAGTTTTATTGTACCACGCAATAGACGTGTATGCATGCGGCGACAACAACGTCTGGCGACGTCTAACGTGTCCCCTGCAGCAGAGTATGCAGTAAATACAAGGGGCTGCGCTACAGGAGTTTAACAACGTAACAAGGTTTCATACAAGCATGCTTGAGTTCAGCAACTGCGGTCGACTTGAACGCAGAATAAAATACTAAAAACTAAAGATGGTTGCTACAGCACTAGGTGAACGTGAGAAGACGTGGTTCGTAGTAATGAGGATCTGCATGGCGCAGTTCCCGGCCTGCAGGCTCCGCGGGGCCTCGGCCGCTCTGCGTCGCTACAACAGGATGATTTATTATCTTACCCAAAAGATCAGGTTAAGAAACACCAAGACGGTTTTGGACGACGTAATCCCGCACTGGCCCATTGTTGGCGTTAGGGGTAAAATAGACACAATATAACAGCGTTGCACCTGCTCCCTCCCTATTATGATAATAATAATAAAATGGCTTCGCTGGCCCCGCCCCCTTTGTGCCGACTCGTCTCGCGTTTGGCCAATCAGACGCAAGACAGAGGCCACGTGGCACAATGAGGTCATCATTAAAGCGAGACTGGAAGGGCTGACGTCATCCGTTCATCCTCGTTGAAGGATGTGCAGGTGGTGTGTATGGACATCTGAGAGAGAGAGAGAGAGAGAGAGAGAGAGAGATACCAGGGCCTCAAAGGGTCTGACCATCTGACCATAGGCTCTCTCTCTCTCTCTCTCTCTCTCTCTCTCAGATGTCCATACACACCACCTGCACATCCTTCAACAAGGTGTTTTCTCCAACTGTAAAGCAGACTCATGGACGTGACAAACGTGCTGCAAAACGAATTAATCCATGAATCAATGCTTCTGTAAGCTGGGCCCTGGGTTCACACATCATGGCCACCAGAACAAATGGATGGATGCGTACCGTGTGATTTGGGCCACTAGTGAACGCATATTCTCTATCATTACCCCGAGTGTGTGGTTATTTCTGTACCCAATTAGCTTCAATGCAGACAAGTAGGCCTACTTTTGCATCAAGCCATAGTGACCATTCATACCAGAGGGAGGCAGTGTATCATTATGTGAGCTTCTTTTGATCGGTGAAAAGGGATGTTTAAGGACATTAGCTTGCAAAAGACTTGGACACATTTGTGAATAATCTTTTTTATTATTATAATTATAACTATAATTATAATTATTATTCAACAATGTTATTGAACCACCACCCCGATCCCAAGATAAAAGCATCTTGAGCTATTGGCTTCATATTGGGAGTCCAATCACTTTGTCACACTGCTTCCTTGGCCCCTGAGGCCCCACCCAGCATTGGGTGGAGACAGAGAGACACTAGGACTAGGAGGAGGAGATGCCTTTACTCATCACCCTCAACCTGAAACCATTGCATGCACCATGCGTGAGAACTGCCCCAATCAACACACTTCGTTCACATTGGATGTGACCACGATGCTGGTGATCACCTGAGATATTGTGGCTCTTACCTGCCTGCACACAAAGCAGAAGAGGGAATATGCCAGAACAAGATGAATGTCTCTACTGTGTGCTAATCTATTACAGCCAGTGTAATAAAGCAATACTGGAAGGGTGTGTTTTGTGGTAAACATTTATGGGGAAATATTACATATCTCTGCATACATTATACATGTGGAAGTGAATTGCTTACTTGATGCTATCTCTTGATGCTATGTCTATTTGCTGACAAAGTGAATAGGAATTATGCAGTCCAATTACATTTTTTAAAATTTTACTAATCAAAACTTCTAGCCAAACGGTTATGGGTTTGATCCCTAATGTCTGCAGTGTACCTGTAGGCATCCTAGAGTGATGACCAATGTCTGTAGGCTACTTTGGATTGAAGCGTCTGCTACGTGACTATTTAGTAAATAGTAGTAATTGTACTACTTGAAAATGAATGGTAGCCCGTCACTTTTTGATTAAACTATTAACTGTTTTTTTTACTCAGGTGAATAACGTTATCAAATGGAAATGCCATGGTTGTCATGATCGCGCCGGGTCCTAGCACACGTTGACTTCCGGTGACCATACATGGTCAGCTTCCTGTTCCGCATCCCCTGCCTTGCCTGCACACCTGCCTGTCATCATTCATCACCAACCTGCTTATTAACCCTGGCTCTTCACCCGTTCCTTCAACTACACTCTCACAAGTAGCGTATAGATTCGGACCTAGTCCCGTTTGTGTGTTTGTTCATTTCCGTGTTCGTGATTTCTAACCCCCTGCTCTTGTCCTGCCTGTCCGCCATTCCCCGCCTTCGCCTGCTTCCCGGTGATCTTGCTCTACCTGCTCGTTCCTCGTCTACGGCCGTCCGCCGTCTCCCCCGTTCCTGTCTCGCCCTTCATTCCCCTCGCCTGCCTGTGCACTTCCGTCATCCGATTACTCATTCTGTCGGACAATAAACCGGTTCATTTTTTCCATCTCTGTGTCGAGTGTTCTGCTTTTGGGTTCACCCGAACTACCAACATAATGAGAATCTCTGTAAGATCTTTCAACATAGATTAATCCAACAATACAATGTTAAGGAGTTTGCTAGTTATTAGTTATGTTAGCCACTTTAATGACCTTATATGATCCGCCCTCTGGGAGACTAACGATTTGTTCATTGTTTGCTGAATTCACCACGAGATGCGGAACGTTTTTGATCACCCAGTGGGGAGGTCAGATGTATCCAAGCGCCTTTTGAACCTTCGCCAGGGCTCCCGTAGTGTCGGTGAATACTCCGTCAGCTTCCGCACCCTAGCGGCAGAGTCGGGGTGGAATGACGGGGCTCTTCGGGGGGTATTCTTGCATGGGCTAAGTGACTCCCTTAAGGACGAGCTGGCCGCCAGGGATGCAACCAGTTCATTAGACGAGCTCGTCAAGCTAGCAATGAGCCTTGACATTCGCCTTTGTGAACGTTGCCGGGAGCGGGGTGGCACAAGTCGGCTGCCACTTTCTTCTTCCTCTCCGTGGGAAGACCCCGATCCTGGTCCTGCTTACCACTTGGTTTCTTCCCCGGGCCCATCATCAACAGCGGTCGAGCCCATGCAGCTAGGGCAAACATGCCTCACGTCGGGTGAGCGACAGCACAGACTCAGATCCGGAGCTTGTTTGTATTGCGGCCATGAGGGCCACTTTTTGTCCATGTGTCCTGTGTGGCCAAAAGACCAGGCTCGCCAGTAAGTCTGGGGGTACTAGTGAGCCAGTCGTTCCCCTGTAACCGTCCTCGGCCACGACTTCAATTGAACGCCACGGTGAGCTGGCCCGGCCAGTCACTTCCATTAACCGCGTTAATTGATTCAGGTTCGGACGAGAATTTCGTAGACGCTAACCTGGTCTCCCAAGCGCAGGTGCCTACCAAGCCTTTAGTTTCCCCTCTGGACACCAAGGCACTCAACGGGGAGTTGCTCACCCGGGTAACCCACCGAACCCTGCCACTCAGCCTGTTCTGGCAACCATTGTGAGATCATCCATTTCCACGTCATCACCTCTCCCAGCGCACCCATTGTCCCGGGCCAACCTTGGCTGCAACAACACAATCCACTCCTCAACTGGGCTACCAGTTCCATCACAAGTTGGAGTCCCTATTGCCACACCACCTGCCTGCAGTCTGCCCGTGCTCCCGTGGAGGGCGCAGCTCCGTCAGACATTCCCGAATCCCTCAATCTGTCTACACTTCCAGCCGCGTATCATGATTTAAAAGCCGCCTTTAGCAAACAACACACTCTCTCCTTGCCTCCGCAGCGTCCTTACGATTGCGCAATTGAGTTGCTCCCCGGCACCCCACTTCTCACCAGTCAGTTATTCAACCTGTCATGTCCCGAAAGGGAGTCAATGGAGTATATCCATGACTGACTAGCGGCAGGCATCATCACCCCGTCCTCCTCCCCAGTCGGGGCTGGGTTTTTTTTCGTTTCCAAGAAGGATGGTTCGCTTCGTCCCTGCATCGACTACCGGGGCCTTAACAACATCACCATCAAGAACAAGTATCCGCTCCTCCTAATCAACTCAGCTTTCGAACCGCTCCAAAGAGCAACCATCTTCACCAAATTAGACCTAAGGATACCACTTGGTCCGGGTTAGAGAAGGGGATGAGTGGAAGACGGCCTTCAAGACCCCACTCGGTCACTTTGAGTATCGGGTCATGCCGTTTGGGCTAACCAACACTCCGGCGTTGTTCCAGGCCCTGGTTAATGATGTACTCCGAGATGTCATTAATCCTTAATTAATCCCGACAAGATCAAGGCGGATCCCGACAAGAATGGGCAAGACCTGGCAACCTTAAACAACTGCAACGGTTCCTGGGATTCGCAAACTTTTACCAGAGATTTATCCGGGACTATAGCCGCGTCGCAGCGCCTCTCACAAGGCTTACTTCGACTGCTCATGCTTTTATTTGGTCCGATGAGGTAGAAGCGGCCTTCGCCAAGCTTAAGCGGCGCTTTACCTCCGCACTGATCCTGGTGCAGCCTGACCCGTCCCGTCAGTTCGTAGTGGAGGTGGATGCCTCCGACTCAGGGGTCGGAGGGGTGCTCTCACAAAGAGCAATCTCAGACCAGAAACTTCATCCGTGTGCTTTCTTTTCTCGTCATCTCTCGCCACCTGAGAATAATTATGACATTGGGAATTGGGAGCTCTTGGCGGTCAAAGTGGCCCTGGAGGAATGGAGGCATTGGCTAGAGGGGTCCGAACTTCCAGCACAGTCCCGATGAGGTCTCCGCACGCCCGAACAACATCCTGCCCCCCGCCTGCGTGGTGGCCGCAGTCACGTGGGAGATCGAGTCTATTGTAAGAGAAGCACAACAAGGCCAGCCAGATCCGGGGGATAGTCCCCCTAACTGTCTGTTTGGGCATCCCACTGGCCCCCCGCTGGTTTACTCCAACCTCTGCCTGTCCCGAGTCGCCCCTGGTCCCATATTGCCCTGGATTTCGTCACGGGGCTTCCCCCTTCCCAGGGCAACACGGTCATCCTCACCATGGTGGATAGATTCTCGAAGGCAGTACACTTCGTCGCACTCCAGGAATTGCCCGAACCCTATCGCTGCTCAAGCGGCATTTCTGGTGGCCCACTATGTCTGCAGACACCCGCGCCTTTGTCCTCGCATGCACAACCTGCACTCGAGGAAAGGCAACCCACAACCTGCACTCGAGGAAAGGGGAAGCCTGGCTCTTCACCCGTTCCTCATCAGAGTGTTACTTCAGCTACCCGTGGTAGCTGAAGAGATTCCCGTTCGTGTGTTTGTTCATTTCCGTGTTCGCGATTTCTAACCCCCTGCTCCGTGTTTCCACTCCCGGTGTTCTGTCCTGCCTGTCCGCCATTCCCCGCCTTCGCCTGCTTCCCGATGATCTTGCTCTACCTGCTCGTTCCTCGTCTACGGCCGTCCGCCATCTCCCCCATTATTCCCCTCGCCTGCCTGTGCACTTCCATCATCTGATTACTCATTCTGTCAGACAATAAATCGGTTCATTTTTTCCATCTCTGTGTCGAGTGTTCTGCTTTTGGGTTCACCTATGAACTACCAACATAACAATGGTGAGATTTTAGAGATTTAATTGGAAAACATATGAGTGCCTGATTGTAGTCATAACAGATAGCGTGTGATTAAACAGAGTGAGATAAGACTGTGCAAACAAGATAAAGGACATTCATAAACCTTCATCTGCTGTTTGACTGCACACCACCACAAGAGTCTGTGTTACCTGCTGAAAAGGACATTTCAAATATATGATGTTATATATGCTGTTCATTTTTGAGTGATTAATCCAGAATTTATTGATTATCCTAAATAAATATTCATGTTCCCTTTTTTCCTTTGTGTTAATCAATTTCTGATTACATTATACACGTGTTTTGCCTATGCTTATGTCCTGTTTATGCTAAAGGTCTAAAACTAGAATCTATATATATTAAGTCCACATTTCACAAGTGCTACATCTAGCCTCATGTATTCCTTGAAGACAGTGAGTATAAATGTCCACACCAAGTCCATACAAGACCAGTGACTTGCAGGAAGATATCCAGATATGCGGTAAAAAGTTAATTGTAGTTTGTAAGAGGAAAACACAAGGCTGTGGTTTGTGTTCTTGGTGTGTGAGCGGGTAGCAGCGCAGACTGACCACTGAGAGGTTAAATGTAATCTTCATTAGTCTAGGAGAGATGGGACTCATATGTCACAGGGGGTTTGCGTAGAGCGGTGGGAATAACGTGTTGTATTTTCACACTAGAAAAGCCATCTGCCACAACAGCTATGATTCAGGAGGAATACGTTTCTAAAGAAAGTTGGAGAGTTGCAAATGCATGTGTGTATTTTCATGTGTAGTTTCAGATCCAAATAATGTATTGTACTATTACAACCACTATGGGAAATGGTGAATGGTTCGGTAAGGGAAAAGTGAAATGAATTGTTTGGAAGGTTTGAATGCACCTAGATTCCTGCCCTGGTAACCTACTTCCCATGTTATTCTTCAATAAGATGGGTGTCTTGTGTTAAGCCCATTTTGACGTTTCACTGGTGACGTCATGCAGCTGCCTGATTGTGTGACGCAAGCTTGTCCCGTTTTTTTGTTTTTGTTTTTTTGTTCACGTTTTGAAAGTAACAACAGTTGATTTGAGGGGTCAGTTTGTTCCAGGTTCCGGTTAGAGCTGAATTTGAATTACAAATGGACGAGTTAGACCTGGTTTTACTGTTCATAACAGTCAGGTCTTTGAGGTATTTGGTTCATTCACTTCAAATGTGTGTGTTTTACAAAGAGTAGTGATTGCCTTAGTGATACAGATTAAATATGATGTATAATAAGAGATTGGACGTGAGAAAGCAGATATGATATTAGTGTATTCATTTCCAAAAACATGTATGGCTACTGTTAATTCAGTGATATTTTAGTTGTATTTTAAAAACGAAATCCAAATAATAGTAGGATGTTATCATCAATCACACACATTACAATAAAGGGATATTTCCATGGATTTTATTTGATTTGTTTTGCATCTGGACCCATTACAGTCAGTATTTTTTTCAAATGTTTTATTACTTATTCATGCTACATGGGTCTATACTCTCACAGCATACGAATGATGATTATGGAATGATCATATTAATATATAATATTAATATTAATATCACATATAAGTATAGGTTAAAATATTTACACTGCATTTTGCATAGGCTTTATACATTGAACATAAACACGTTGAATTCTGTAAAGAAAATTACAATGAAAGCATAAATATTAAATAAATTCATGATATTTATTTGAAGTATACACATACAAACACATGTTGTGGGTAATAGCATACATTTAAGATGGGTCCAAATGAAATGAAAGCAACCAAAAGCAGCGTTTGTATTGTACTGCGTAGCTGTGAGTTACAATCATGAGGATGCAGGAGAACCACATTATTATAATCTTAATCACATTGCGATGCTTGGTAATTGTCCATATGCGGAGTAGACTTGCTTCACTTTTTGCTTTTGTGGATGTAGCTCTCCAGAATTTTCATCAACAACTCCGACTCCTAAAATCAGAAAGGATTACGTTTGACGATTGACGTTTCTGCAGTCATTTAAAGTACGTAAACCAGTCATCATCACAGTATAACGGCGGACTGGGGGGGTTTCCTCACCTGGTTTTTAGTGCGGGTCTCTTGCGTGTCGACCTGCGCTTGTAACGCGACCCGCAGGACCTCCTGGAAGAGGTCCCCCAGCAGGTCGCTCTGCTCCGGACCCCTGAGGGCCCCCTGCAGCGCGCCCACGCCTTGCCCGTCGGCGGACGACAGCAACGGGTTGTCCATCACACTTTTTTTGCCCATAAAGTGTCCTTTTGAAGCGATACATAAAATGTCCATCGTTATTATGCGTTTTTAAGTCATGATGACAAACAAATGTGGAGCTTAATGGAAGGAACGGTACAGGCCTATGGTCTGTATGACAACATGTATTACAAATTAAAAATGTGAGATAAAAAAAGGAAAGCAGCCAATACTCCTTTGAACACAAATACAAATAAATAACCATAAAAGAGTAGTATCAACTCACCTGTGGCCCAAAGATTGCCTCTCGGGTTCACTTTAATCTTTGCAACTTTATTCCTTAGCTCTGTCAAATCGAAGCTCACGGCGGTGGTGAGAGACAGGACCGAAAACACGACCAGATAAGTGAGTAAGCCACCATGGCAGACAGTGCTGAGTGTTGACCCAGACATCTTCTCAAACCAGTGTCCAATCTGCGCGCACAACTCCTCCAAGTGGCTCCAGGCGTCCGGTGTGGAGGAGCGCTCAGACGCGCCGCGCATTTATAGCCTCCCGCGTCGCCTTATTATGGGTGGGCTCTGTTTCGCGGTGTGCGTGCAAAACGCACAGCAATTCGCAGTGTGAAGTGGTCACCGGGCTGTATAACAGCGCTCGGTCTTCCCGAAGCTTTCCGTTTGACGGCTGGTCGTGCGTCTTTGTTTGCTGCGTAAATATTCATTTTAACGACGCGCAAATAGCACCGCGTAATAACAATGGAGGGAGAAGTGGAGTCGATACAACGAGATTGATCTACTTCAATTTGATAAAGGCCTGATATATAATAGGCCTTTATTAGGGAATTAGAACAAACCCCGATATCTCACATTATGGGAATCAAAGATGCCAAAGGAAAAGATAAAGGCTTCTAATAATTAGTGTGAATTGTGTGGTTTTATTATCATTACTGCACTTGTCACCACAGAGGTGATAAGTGGGTGACAGGACACCGGGATAACAACATAATCCCCGGCTATGATGTTCACAAGTAACCCCCACCGTGGGGACCGCTTGGGCCCCCGACGTGTGAGGAAAAATGAGGCTTTCTGGGACCTGCTGCTGCTTCTTACTTACTCATGTAGTGCAGAGAGGGCAGGACACGTTTTATGACACCTCGGGGTGCTAAATTCGGAACGGAAGGAGGAAGCTGTTACTGATTTCAAGTCATTTCCTGTGTGGCATTACAACTAAATGCTGCAAATACACTGCGCTTTAATGGACACCAGTATATACCATGATGAGGATCGGCCGAGGTCCCCGTGGTCTGACATGGCACCAACCCGGGTTCATCCAATCCTATTCTTGTCTAAAGTACCCCCATTTTTGATTAAAGTTGATCCGCCCCTGATGGCCCTTGAGCCATGGATATACAGTCCATTATTTTCTGAAGCCTCGTTGCCTGTTTGTCTCCGGTCACCTTTTGCTTCTGCTCTTATCCTCGTCGTCTCCTCATACAGAACATGTGGAAGAGTTGCAGCAAGAGACCATCAGTTTATTTGAACAGTATTTTTGTCTTCCTCATATGGTCCTGGAGGATTTGAAAAAAAAGATCAGTGATCCATTGATGGGATCTGACTAAGAATATGGAATAAGAAAGCCAGAGCTACACAGAGAGATGGATAGGAGAAAGAGCGACAGAGAGACGTATAGGAGAGAGCGAGCGACATAGGGCGGATGGATAGGAGACAGATAGGAGAGAGAGAGGTAGATAGGAGAATGAGAGATACATAATTAAAGCTCATCCAATGACGGTTGAGGGACACAGATTGAGGGCAACAGATTTAAATTTAATATCAAACTCATATAACGTGTCATAAAATACTTCACATTTTTTCAAAAGATAATGAATCAACATGAAATGACAACAAAACAATAATGCCGACATTTTCTAGGGAACATCACAAATAAAATTGGACATGATTCTTGAGTCTAGTTCCCCTCACAAAACACCTGTAAAGCTTATACACACACGTCGCCTTATAGCCACATTTCTACAAAATACGGCCAATCAAAATAGTACAAAAGCCGGTAGGATTTGAAAAAAAAGAATCTAAACAGAAGTCGTTTTTGACAGGCATGGTTTGACATTTTCGTGGACATAGTTGAATCCGCGGCGTGTCCGCGCTGCAACCCTGCTTCCTCGCCACCTTGCTTCCTCAGGACCTTGCTTCCTTATAACCTTGCTCATTCCCGGTGGACCAATACGAAGAGGCCCAGCATGAAGAGAACAGCGTACTGGAGATGATGGAAGAGAAGCAGGACTTTAGACTTAAATACATTCAAGTTCAAGCTTTAATAATAATAATAACTGGAAACACAGCAGTCTATCAGCCTTGGGTATGAGCCTACCATGATACTCATCTAACCTTGTTGATATGTCGCCCCAAGGGAATCATGAATAATGAGATCAGATGCACTTCATTAATCCCAGATGGGACATTTGGGTGTCACAGGATTACAAGACGAGATGAATTTAGAAAGAGATGTGAAATAAGAATATGAATAAGAACTACACTAAATTATAATGTCTCCAGTGAGTGGTGGAAAATCTTGTGTAAGGAGGCTCACATCTACTAGAATAATGCTAATATAATAATCACATTAAATTTATTAGGGGGCGCTCACTCACACCCCATCTTTCCTCTCTCGCCTGCCAAATGCCAGGATCTGCTCCTTGGGGAGGGAGCTGATACGTACTGATTCAATTGACTATTTAGTTATTTATCACTCTTTTATTCAAAGTGACATTTTTATACAGTGAATTTGGATACATGTCATTTAGGATTAAGGGTTAGGGAGGATCTTGCTCAAGAGGATGCCTACAGGATGACTAGACAAGATCGAACCCAGTACCTTTTGGCTGGGAGTTGAACACCCTAACCACTACACACCATCCTGCCCCGGTTCATCCCACCCGCAGAGTAGCTCTCCTAGGAGTCAGCAACCTACCTTAAATTTGGGGTAGTCGTTCATCAAAATGGTAACGATTCCAATATACGGCACAAACCTGGAAGCAAATATCCACAATGAATACATGTTTTGTATGCGTGCACGCATACACACACACACAGCTGAACCTTTAAAAATAAAGGCAATACATATCGCCTTGTAGTTGGGAACATATGAAAGCATATGAAATGCTTCGTCACAGTGGAGACAGGGAGAAGACGTACCCTCTGGCTCTGCCCACTACGTCCTTCTTCTCCAGCCAGTGTTGGCCCTGCTTGTATAGACCTCGGTCATCCACGGCATTGTTGTCCCCCTTGGTCAGGAACTTGATGTCTCCGTTGTCCCTGCACAAGAACCACTGGTTAAACTTCACCGTTTAGACTCCAGGTGTCTGCTTGTGAATGTTGTTAACAGGTATATATACACGTGTGTGTATATATACACGTGTGTGTATATATATATATATTTATTTTTTATTAAGCATTACTCTGAAATGTCCCCTTCCAATGCAATTCAATTGTACAAATATATTATACTACAGTTAGGACTTGGAGGCACTGGTCCAGCAGTTTACAGACATGGGTACTAATATCCAACCACTACTACACTTATAATATCATAATACAAGTGCAGACGTATACTTTTCATGAATCTTCAGTACTCTGTGTACTATGGGGATCTCGCGGCCCTCTATCCTGAAGACGACGATCTCCCCGACCCGGATGGGGTCCTCCACCCTGTTGGTGAGGAACAGCAGGTCTCCTCTGTGGAATGCAGGCTCCATGCTGCCACTGGAACGACACAAGCAAGCCGCCTTTGATTTTGACTTTGAAATGCGTGTGTGGTGGTTTCATAGGTGTGGTCACCATTATGAAACAGATCAGTACTCTTCATGTATTATACTAAAACTAAACCTAATTCACACTGATGTCAACAGCAGAGGGAGACAGAGCGGGGGAAGACCTTCTGAAACACAACTGCTACATCGTAGTTGACCCTGAAAATTTTAATTTCAAATTAGGCTCCTGGTTGTGACTTGACTGTGTTTAAATGTATTTGTTTAAAAAATAATATTAAAGTGTTCACCTATTTAAAGTCCCCTTACTGCTGATTTTGGGTTTATTTTATATAATATACATAATATACATATTTGCGTTCCCCAAGTCCCCAAAGTCAAAACATTCTCCGATTTCCTTTCTGGATGTGAAACAAGTCCAATTGTAGCTTTTGGATTGCATTAAATCATGCTTGATACAGCAGTGTGACAGCGAATGAAATACACCATGGAATTAAAATGAACCTTTCTCCCTCTAGTTAGCTCATTTCAACAGTCATACTAATAATCATCAAATAATAATAATAACTTTAGCTGAAAATACATCTTGTGATGACTTCAACCAATAACCATCAACTTGCCTCCTGGAGACTCCCCCTCGTTTAAAGCGTGACATCTAGGGGCTAACACACAGCAGGCTAACGCACAGCTGGCTAGCGTGCCTGGTCCCTTCAACACACAACCCAATCAAATCCTGCAATCATCAAATCATCCTACATTTAGTCCCCCGCTAATTTCCCGTTTTACTCAAATACATAATTACATTCATTACAGATTCCCCTATTCCCCCACAGTCTGAAGTCTATGCTGTGAACGCCATTTTAACGTTGTCCTTATAGAATTCAAGGTCGTAAAATAATCTGTGTGTGAGCTGCATTGGTGTTGCCCATT
>OMKN01022548.1:0-11946 GCA_900302345.1 Melanonus zugmayeri
AAGGGAGTAAGAAGGTGGTGATTGACAGTGAATGAATATTTGACTAGTAATCGTGTCCGGAGAAGGACCCTAAAAGCTGAGAATGAATACTGGTTATTAATATTACATGTGACAGCAGTGATATCATCTATAGGACAGTAGCTTTATATTCCTTAAAAAGGTTCACTGCAGTAATACAACCATAAAACAAATGATCCATTAGTTTTATTAAGTACATCGTGCTTTCCATGCATTTCCAACACCTGTGAACCCATGACTGAGAGGAAGCCTATTTTCTAACCGCTTGCACTACAGTGATGCGAACAATTGATGAGACAACTGAATCCAGACGGACGCTGGACCATTTGAGTCCCCAACTCATCATCTCCCAAACGTGATATAATTGCCAGGGCAGGGTGGGAGAAGGCCACCGTGTTCCCCAGGTCCTTCTCCTCCTTCTCCTCCTTCTCCTCATTCCATCCATTCTATCAGAGCGACTACCCAGACCTCCTCTTTCTCCCCCCATTATCCCCCTTCAACAGCTCGGACTACGCCTCCCCCCTGCTGTGTTATTTAGACCCTCTTCTGCACTTCAATAGCAGGTACTGATTAGAGAACTTCCGTGACCTCTTCCCTGTTCCTAGGAATCCCTCCTCCCATTCCCAGCAACCTTTAATCTGATTACAGGCTTTCTAAGCGTTTCAGAATGGGTCCGATCCCACCAGGACAATCGCAGCAGCGCAAGTGGTTTCACAAACGCTCTCCCGAGGGGTGATGTAATTCATGAGGCTAGCTGTGTCCACTCCTTCAACATCAGGTCTCCACAGGGGGTCTGCCTGACCACCATTACATTAACATACACTTCTGACAGCGATTCTGTCACCGTTCTACCATCTGATTGTACAGGTTATCCAAAGAGCCATTCAAATCTCAAAACTACAATTGGTTGATACACCCCTTTAAACACAAGTGGTGTCACTGTCATTTCCACCAGCACCATCATAATACAATCACCTACATTTGTATTGAAGCTTAAGTGTGGGCAGAGTACGTATGAGGTTAACAATCAGGGCTTGCGTTACATGGAAAGATAATGTCATGGTTAACTCATTTAACCCCCGCCACTTGAAAGCCTCTGAAACCAGCCTGTCACAGCAGCACAAAGCTGACGTCCACCCAGTCTGTGTTTAGAGTTCATTAGTGTCACGGTGAATGGTCAGGAAGTGACCCGATTGACTGGCCTGTCCGGGACACATTACCATCACAATGAACGGCTCGGGGGAAAGTCAGCCGTGGGGGAAGAGGAGCTTGTGTTGACCACATGGTCAGCAGGTCACTCAACATGGTCACAACCCAGCAGTTATACACACTTCTGTGGTCTATGGTGTCCTAGAGAGGCCCTTCCAGGTAGATCTTCATTTAATATCATATCAACATTGTCCTGCATGCCGTTTGGCTCCTAGACTCTGGTGAGTCAAATTAAGGATTATGGATTAAGATTTGTCCAGATGCCAAAATAAAATGTAGGCCTAATTGAGATGACCAAAACCATTAAAGGTTTTCTAGACCATAAAAAGTCAGAAAAGGTATATGATTGAATCATTCCAGTGACACTCACTTTAAACAGGTGTATAGCACAAACAAATACAGGTCTAACATTCAACAGAATATTAGTAAAAAGGGTAAGCATGAAGTATACACTCATTTATTAATTCATTATTAGATGATTCAACAGATAATTAAAATACATATTAGTTTGGTGAACCTGATTTTATGAAAATGTCAAAAGCAAAAATTGTGCACTAAAATTTAGACTGAAGCTTAAGAGGTTCATAATCACAGCTTGCTTTACATTATTAGCAGCAGAAGACGGGCATTTTAAAATTCCCTTAAATACATTTTTTTTTTTCCCCCTAAAAAATATTCATCTCTTTATCAATTTCTTGATTGTGCTTTGCATGTTGTAGTACTGCAGCAGGACTGTTGTAGTGCGGACGGATTGCTTCTTCCATCAGTACAGCAGTCATCATGTGGTTGTTGGATTGTGGAGGAGGGTTGGCTTCTCCTTCAGGGACCTGAAACGCGTCACATGTTCCAGCTAGTGAGACATTTGCTGCAGCTCATAGAGCAATAGCACCACCTGGTGGCGGATTTCAAAATAAAAGTACCTCCCAATAAGCCTCGTCGTCATAGCAGTTGTTGTCAGCGGGGTCTCCCCAGATGGGGAGCTTGAGAACCGAACCTGTAGATGAAGATAAGACATGTCAAACTTCAGGGCTTGAAAACTCCAGTGGTTTTAATGAGTCTGGTCAACCATAACTGTAGTAGAGCATATTTCAAACTTGCCAACAAGAACGCCTCCAAAAAGGCCAACTGCAATAGCCACAGCTGTTCCGGCTGCTTGGAAGAAACCCTGTCTTGCAGCAGACCTATCTGCAAAGTCCCCTTCAAAGTCAAACGTGTTGATTAACCTGGCAAGACAAATGTAAAGTACAGTAGTAGTAAAAGGAAAGATATACGATTCATAACTTGTAGCAAATGCGTTACTTAAGTCACTGACCCTTCCTTAGAATAAACTTCCTCTGTTGCCGTTGCAGCAACGATGGCTCCAACGACGCCGCCCAGCACCCCTGGGACGGCGTGGAGGTTGTGGACTCCACGGGTGTCCTGGATCTTCAAGTGTTTTTCCAAGAGTGGCTGGTTTCATGAAGAGCCAAATATACTGCCGTTAGTCATGCAAGGTTATCGTAATTCTTTCATGCAACAAAATGTACATTTAAAAATCGATGTTGCAGTTAGATCCAACCATTTCCACTCGTCCACCATTTCACGTCTACAGATGTTAGATCGTTTCTTCAAAACAATGTGAGGTTAGCGTATGAGAGTCATAGCTCACCGTAACATACATGTAGCCAAAGGTAGAGATGATGCCACAACAGAAACCAACAATTAGTGAACCATATGGGGTGATCATGAACTCAGCGGCTGTTCCTATAGCAACGCCCCCTGCCAGGGTGGCATTCTGGATGTGACACTGTCAATCACAAGAGGAGGAAACAAAACCTTTAATCAATGCATCGTTTGAGAGGCAAAAGGAAAGTCGAAGGTTTAGATAAGCCACAACTTTCCCTAAACGGTTCAACATTACCATGTTCAACTTTCCTTTCTTCTGACCCAGGCTGGAGATGGCCACAGTAGTGAGGACAGAGGAGGCCAGCGCCAGGTAGGTGTTGATGACTGCTCTGTGCTGACTGTCACCGTGGTCAGTGGTGGCAGAGTTGAAGCTAGGCCAGAATGTCCACATGAAAAGTGTACCTGTGAAGGGACAAATATTTTTCACAATGGATCATCATTCACTAGAAATTAGCTTCTAAAACATACAAATGCATAAACAAACTACAAACAAATACAAACTCACCAATCATGGCAAAGACATCAGAGTGGTATGTAGATCCACTTAGGCGTTTGCTTTGATCCAAGTTAGGGCGGTAGAGGACCCGGGAAATAGCCAGACCATAATACCCTCCAAAGGCGTGGACAACCATGGAGCCTCCAGCATCCCTACACTGCGAGGACATGCTTGTGTTAACATGGCAGCACAGTAGCATCCATGTGATCATTATAGACCATGTTCATATTGGTTTGTTAATGCACAAGGGGAAACTCACGTGAAGGATGTTGAGGATGATGTATTCCTCCACAGAAAACAATGTGACGCCAAACAATGTGAGCAGCATAAGCTGGACTGGACTGACTTTTCCCAGTAGGGCCCCGTAGGCAATCAAACATCCCATCACACTGAACTCTGCGTGGATCAAGCTGATTGGACGAGGAGAAGGAATAAATAAGAGGATGAGGTTGATTCAGGGTTTTTTGTGAGCGACTCAATTTCAACCACCAGTGACCCAGAAGGACTAGATCTTAAAGTTTCTAGTCTGTACAAAATAATCAACATGATGTTCTTGTTGACTGGCAGAAGTCGCTCAAATTATGTTACTTATGATTATTTACACTTCATTATGTAATGCATAAAAAGCACCTTATTTTAGATTAGTGAAACATCTTACTTCTCAATACCGATGTAGATTTTGCCCGTGTTCGGGTCAAGGGAATGGAACCAGCCTTGCATGAGCAGAGCCCACTGTATCCCAAAGGAAGCAAGCAGGAAGGTGAAGCCCAGAGCGCTGAAGCTGTAGCGCTGTAGAAAAGTCATGGTGAAGCCGAATCCAACAAAGACCATGAGGTGCACATCCTGGAAGCCTGGACAGGGAGGAAATGCCAACACAGATGCATTTTAACCCCGCAGTATAGGTTCACCATGTTACAGAACCCTGCAGCATGGGTTCACTACCTATGGAAGCCCTCAGAGGACTATTCTAACTATTCTGGATGCGCCCAAACAATACACAATGATAAAACCCTAACCCCTTTTTTTTAATTAGGTCGTACGACCGAAGTTCGTTCAGACAATAGATAAACCAAACTGTCTTCACATCGCCAGTCTGAGGCCTTCCAGACGGGACAGTGTCTGCTTTTGACTTAAGTTGTCTTACTTGAAAAAGTTTTAAAACTGCACGGACATAATCACGACCTCCGGGTTGATGATACTCACTCGGGTACCGGAAGTAGAAGGCGTTGTCCATGTCGCTGGAGGTGAGGTTGTGGGCCCTCCGGTCTTCGTGCCAGTGCGCGTCAGACTCCCCGTCGTACCGGACGAACACTCCGAACAGGACGACCATGGACACCTGCCAGACGAGGCTCACCGCGGGGAGAGAGACCCGCACGTTGGCTTGTTTGCTGCTGCTGTCCACGGCACAATAGCAGTTCCCCATAGCGACCCCGAGAACACCTGCTGCTGGGTTTATGTCTAATGAACCCTGAGGGGGGCGTGGCAATTAACGCACCTGGACAGGTAACGCGCCAAACCAAAAAAAGTGAGGTGATGATAATGAATTCAGGTCCAGGCACTCAAGTAGGTTTGCAATGAAAAACCCTTTGGGCTGACATTAAAGAATATGTACTATGATATAAACTTGAAACTTGAGTGAATATTTTAGCATGGAACTGTTTTGCAGCAGTGACACTTAAATCATTAAAATAAATTACATTTAACATAAATATAACATGTAGGCCTACCGACCTCACATGAATGCTGATATGCTAGTGGGCCTCTGCCAGAGTCGCACCAGTAGAATAAAATTACAAATGAAGATAATTTAAATAAGACATTATTTTAAAAGTTATTTTAAAATAAAATTGTGATTGAAGTTTGTCTATGCATGGTTATCTACTCTCCTATAGGGGGTGCTGCAGCATCCTCAGCACCCTACTGCCCACTGGGGCTTTGGAGAGGGACTTGATGACATTATCTGTTACAATAGTGCTGGTATACAAATAGTTAAGAGAAGACGTGTGTATGGGATGTAGGCCTATAGTGAAATTGTACTGGTGTAGGTTTCAGAATAGTGGCAGGGGTATTCAAATTGCACATAGAGCTTGTGTGGTAGAAAGGTTCTCACTGTGGCAGAGATGTGGTCAGGCAGACCCCCTGTGGAGACCTGATGTTGAAGGAGTGGACACAGCTAGCCTCATGAATTACATCACCCCTCGGGAGAGCGTTTGTGAAACCACTTGCGCTGCTGCGATTGTCCTGGTGGGATCGGACCCATTCTGAAACGCTTAGAAAGCCTGTAATCAGATTAAAGGTTGCTGGGAATGGGAGGAGGGATTCCTAGGAACAGGGAAGAGGTCACGGAAGTTCTCTAATCAGTACCTGCTATTGAAGTGCAGAAGAGGGTCTAAATAACACAGCAGGGGGGAGGCGTAGTCCGCGCTGTTGAAGGGGGATAATGGGGGGAGAAAGACGAGGTCTGGGTAGTCGCTCTGATAGAATGGATGGAATGAGGAGAAGGAGGAGAACAAGGAGACCTGGGGAACACGGTGGCCTTCTCCCACCCTGCCCTGGCAATTATATCACGTTTGGGAGATGATTTGAGGACTCAAAATAGTCTAGTGTCCATCTGGATTCATAGATGCATAAAATAACCTCAGTGGTCTCATCAACGCATAATGCGATGCTACCAGTTGCTCTTGTAATGCGATGCTAAACAGTTGCTCTTGTAATGCGATGCTAAACAGTTGCTCTTGTGCTACAAATATTATAATTCATCAACCTCTACCATCCTTAGAAAATAGTTGTCCCTCCCCTGCAGTCATGTGCTCAGTGCTGCACTTTAGCGCCACCTACAGCCTTTATTTTAGCCCTGGAGTTGAGAGATATTTTGTCTTCATACTGTGACACATAACTGCAATGCATTTGAATCATTTCTTTATTTTACAAATCACAAAAATAGAACATTATTAACTCATTCCAGTCATGTCACTTCAAGTAGATGAGGCTGACTGAAATCATTCATATAAACAAACTTGTATGTGTCCCAAATCAACAGTGTAATACATTACTGGCTGCGATAGACGTTACTATTAGCCTACTGTAGGCTATGTGTGTGATGACACATGTATGAGCAATAATTAAGTAGGCCTATAGAGTTAGTTACTTCTCAAAAATCTAGTAATGAAATAACTATCTAGTAAATAAAAGAAAGAACAATACAAATAGAGAACAATACCTCATCAAAAAAATACCAACAAAAGGTGTAGGCCTATACAATCACTCACTAACACTAAACATGTTGGTTTAAAGCAATTACAAAAGTACATTGTTCATTGGTGGGGATTTGATCGCTGTGATTTTAGGCCGGTAGCCTACTACATGTACTACATGAACATGAATGGAAACGCCAACATATACAGGTTGTTGCTTCAATTGGCTGCAAAAGTAGGCCTATTTGGTAAGTAGGGGCAATTGTAACATTTTTGACATTTTCCTTCATAACTCACAGACTACTTGAAATACACTAGTCATCTTTTGATATAAGAAACATATATATGTGCACTAATTAATAATACAATGTATATATTTTCATAATAATAATAAGGACTAATAATAATAATAAGGACAAGACTATAATATTACATTGTGTGTCAGTGTTACAATTGCCCCCTGTTACAATTACCCCCGGTCTCCCCTATTAGGTTCATAATCACAGCTTTTACATTTTAACTGACTATTGTTGCACATAATCGATAGCCACATGAAACAGACCTAAAAACACATCTAAAATTCTTCAAAGATGATAAAAAAAAACGAATCTACTTAGTCCATAGCCTAGGAGCCCATTAGACCATCCTTCAGGCCTACCATGTGGGCTATGTACATTTTATTTGGTTGTTTTCTATTCTGGGATATAGGCCTACGATCAGCGTTTTGCTTTCAACAGCGCTGGCAGCTTGTGTTATACAAAAAAAGTGCAAAAAGTTGCTGTACAAATAGTGTAGGCCTACGCCGCGTAAATTGCAATAATAGCCTACACAGGCTCCACAGAGAAGTTGGACTCCGATCTACACAAGAGAAGAGAGACATTAGTTAAATCATTTTTATCTTGGCTCTTTTGGTGCTATAGGCTTTATGCTGTGATTGTAAACCTACAGTTCCTGCTGCTTGTGAATCATGTGGTTGTTGTATTCCAGGATGGGAGGGATGCTTTCGTCCTCCTCAGGAACCTGAAATACGTCAATGTGGTCACAATGTCAACTCGCATCGCACAGCTATTTAAATGTTTGCCGCAGCTCATAAGGCAATAGCACTGATCCAGAAAACACTCTTACCTCCCAGTAAACCTCGTCGTCAAAGCAGTTGTCATCAGCGGGGTCCCCCCAGATGGGGAGCTTCAGAATCAGACCTGGAGATGAAGAGACACATTTCAAACCTCAGGGCGTACAATATGAATGGATATCATATCCAGTTACACACACACACACGCTGTAGAGTCTCTTTTTACTTGTGTTTACTGTGTTGTAATTGAGAGAGAGTATATATGGGAACAATGAATCTCACCGCTATGGTTATGTGATCAATAAAAACTTGAACTTGACTTCACACACTTCACAAACTTACCGACACAACCTCCTCCAACAATGCCAAATGCAATCGCCACGCATGTTCCAGCCGCTTGGAAGCCACCCTGTGTTCCAACAGTCCGATCTGCAAAGTCCCCTTCAAAGTCAAACGTGTTGATTAACCTGGCAAGAAATAAATCATGCATACAGAATTGGATATGTATTAGTATTGCAACCGCTAAGGTATCTGGTGATAGAGAAACAAATACTAATTAAACCAATTAGGGACAGGCCCTTTACCTGTTGCACAGGTAAACAGGTTTGCTGGGTTAACTGTATGTTTGGCCTGCATATCTTATTACTCACCCTTCCCTCGAATAAACTTCCTCTGTTGCTGCTGCAGCGACGATGGCTCCGATGAACCCGCCCAGCATCCCTGGGACGGCGTGGAGGTTGTGGACTCCACAGGTGTCCTGGATCTTCAAGTATTTCTCCATGAGAGGCTGGTTTCAAGAGGTCAAATATACTGCCGTTAAGGGGAAGTCAACCCCAAAATCATCTTTTTTTCAGTAGGAAACGGGTCCGCTTCGGTCTCACAAAGTGTTGGTGAACATTTGTGTTATTTTTTAATAAAATGTATAAAGTTGTTAAACGGGGGAAATGCTGTGTAAAATACTGGAAAATGTAAAAATTAAATTAAATTAAATTAAATTAAATTAAATTAAATTAAATTAAATTACATTACATTACATTACATTACATTACATTAAATTAAATTAAATTAAAAATAAAAATTAGTACTGTAAAATACTAATAGTCTGCTTCTGGCTAAAATTTCTATTGGCTGTGCATAGCTTGAGCGGGTGTGACGTGGGTTTAGACAACCCTGACCACGCCCCTCCACTTGCCCCTATGGAACCCAATATGTCTGTTTTTTCTAGAACCTTTACAACCATCACGGCCGTTCAGATCACATTTTTTAAAACTCATAGACAGAGTTCTCCTTCTGAAACCTATACAGCCATGGCTAAAACAGGGGTTTACTTACCCTTTAAAAAAAATGATATTCAGAATAGTAGCTCACCGTAACTATGGTGTAGCCAAACGTAGAGATGATGCCGGTACAGAAACCAACAATGAGCGCACCGTACGGGGAGATCATGAACTCAGCTGCTGTTCCCATAGCAACGCCCCCAGCCAGGGTGGAATTCTGGATGTGAACCTGTCAATCACAAGAGCATCGATTAAAGGATTTGTTTCCTCCTCTGGACCTGTCAATCACAAGAGGAGCGATTGATTAAAGGTGTCAATCACAAGAGGAGGAAACAAATCCTTTAAATCAATGCTTGCGTTGTTTGAGAGGCAATAGGCTTGAAGTTGAACGTTTACATGCAATGAAAATGAAAATCAGTTTTACTTTTCCATTTGTGTACCATTTTAATTGTAAATGGCTCAACATTACCATGTCCAACTTTCCTTTCTTCTGACCCAGGCTGGAGATGGCCACAGTAGTGAGGACAGAGGAGGCCAGCGCCAGGTAGGTGTTGATGGCTGCTCTGTGCTGACCGTCACCGTGGTCAGTGATGGCAGAGTTGAAGCTAGGCCAGTACATCCACAGGAAAAGTGTACCTGTGAAGTGACAGAAGATTAAGATCTCTAGCTTCTAGGCCCACAAAGAAACATAGAAAGTGACAGACTGACACCAAACAAAACGAGGCCCTCACTCTAGTGTCGTCCTCACAGCATTTTTAAATCTATACTTCTAGTGGTTCAGGTAGTGCAGAGGTTTACACTGATCATAATCCTCTGGTTTTCTTGGAGAGGTTTGAGACAAAGCATCAAAGACCATCGATGGAGAGCTTTACAGTGATGCACCATGTCAAGAGAAAAGAGAACATTCTGGCCACTTTATCCAGATCTTGAGTAAAGTCTCTACTGACAACATTTGAGTTTGGTGGGAGGGAGGTGTTACAAGGTATGGAACATTATACCACAAACCTAAAACATCTCCTTCGTGTTTCTAAGCCCCGGGGATAGACAGCACAGGTATGGTCTGTATGACGCCACCTTCCAGCTGCTCTGTGATTGGCTGATCAGCCCCACACAGGACCGACCTGATCTCACCCCAGAGAGGCTGCTGCTTCCATGTTTTTTTGTGTGTCCGCGGTTAAAAGGGAATGAGACTCGTGACATCATAGTGCCTGAATTCACCGGTGGATTGGCCACTATATAACAGCACTTGGATCACTGCACTGACTGAAGGACAGGCGCTGGACCCCCTGGTGAGAGAGCTGGACCCCCTGGTGAGAGAGCTGGACCCCCTGGTGAGAGAGCTGGACCGCCTGGTGAGAGAGCTGGACCCCCTGGTGAGAGCTGGACCCCCTGGTGAGTAGCCCACAGCTCTCTCCTCACCACAAACAGGACTGACTGCTATACGGTCACAGACTGTAAACCTGTATTTAGTTCGTAAACACACACTCACCAATCATGGCAAAGACATCGGAGTGGTAGACGGATCCGTTGAGGCGTTTGCTTTGGTCCAAGTTAGGGCGGTAGAGGACCCAGGAGATGGCCAGACCATAATAGCCTCCAAAGGCGTGGATAACCATGGAGCCTCCAGCATCCCTACACTGTGAGAACATGGTTGTGTTAACCACGGTGGATCAATAGCATTGGTTCTTAGAGAATTGACATATTAGCATGTTTTGCACAAGGGGAAACTCACGTGAAGAAGGCTGAGGATGATGAATTCCTCCACAGCAAACAATGTGATGCCAAACAGCGTGACCACCAGGAGCTGGACTGGACTGACTTTTCCCAGTAGGGCCCCGTAGGCGATCAAACATCCTGCCACACAGAAGTCTGCGTTGATCAAGCTGATTGGATGAGGAAACAAATAAAAGAGGGTGAGATTGAGGTTCCTTTTAGTGAGTGATTAATCAATGTTGGCAAGTGGCAAACAGTTCAACCAGTCACTGAACTAGTTCTTCAACTCGCCCTTTCAGACTATGAAGCATAATGAACTGAACTCCATTAATGTTGTTGCCTCAGTAAGGAGACAAGCCCATGCCCTGTAATGTCACTGAAATGCACAGTGTCAACTCTTAAGGTGTGGCCTTACCTCTCTACACCGATGAAGATTTTGCCATTGGTTGGGTCGAGGGAGTGGAACCAGCCTTGCATGAGCAGAGCCCACTGGATCCCAAAGGCAGCGATCATGAAGTTGAAGCCCACAGCGCCGAAGCTGTAGCGTTTCAGGAAGGTCATGAGGAACCCGAATCCAACAAAGATCATGACGTGAACGTCCTGGAAGCCTGGACGGGGAGAACATATCAATCGATTTTTATTTCAATGAGGCCTCCACACCTCAGACGTATATATAATATATATATATATAATATATAATATATAATATATAATAATGAGACATGAATGGAAAGTAGGTCTCGCAATTTAGAAAGACAATAAGTCAAATCTTATAATACTCATTTGTATTGGTGCCTTTATTGATTATTATTTGGTCAATTCTGAATTGTTCCAGTGCTGAAAATTATTATTGTAATTATAAAATTTGAATTATTTCAAGATAATATAATTCTACATCTGTTGACACTGTTGAATAAGTCACCATGAAATATTATTAATATTAATATAATGTATCAGTTAAATAGCATATTGAATGAATATTCACAATTCATATTAAAATAACATCAATTGGTTAAAATGTATACTTTAATTAAGTTTATTCATTAATTGGTTGATAAACTATAAAATTAACTATTTACTACTAGACAGCAATAAAATAGCAGTCACAAGCAATAAAGAGGTTACAAAAAAAATCTATATATACATATATACAGATATACATATATATATATATATATATATATATATATATATATATATATATATATATATATGAAATGAGTCAATGAGTCAATTACAGTACATGTGTCTTTAAATAAATCATTAATGATCATTAATCAGTGATTTTTTTATTCACGATTG
>OMKN01022551.1:0-10973 GCA_900302345.1 Melanonus zugmayeri
GCTACAAACTCACGCACAAAATGTCGGAGATACAGCCACTTGTACTCGCACTTATATCCACTTGGTAAAATCCACCAACCACACAATAGTAAACCAACGGTACATTTTTATTATGTATTTGGAATCTACCAGCCACTAATATATTTCAACAGCATTTGGCTGGTGGCTGGTGCTAATTTCCATCTCTGGCTTGTGCCCATTTCATACATGCTTAGATGCAAACGTGGATAATATGATGGGGTGACCAAACGTCCTCTTTTGCCCGGATATGTCTACTTTTCACATCCTGTCCGGGGCGTCCGGGTCAACAAATACAATCGCGGACAGAGTCCTTCATTTGCGTAGTACTTCAAGCTCTGCTACCTGACTGCTGGCAGCAGATTTCCTGCGGGCGGGCGCAAGCCAAAGTAGGCAATCCCATGAATATTAATTCACATTCTGACGTCACATTGTTCGGCTTTTTCGAACTTGAAACATGCATAATGCAACTAGGAGTGAGCTATCCTATCTCAAAAGGAGCTCAATTTATGAAAAAAACGACGCAATGACACCTTTAAGGGGCTCCGTACTTCCTCACTTTCCAGAACGTTCGCATTAGTCAGTTTATCACACACAACAGATTACCATATAGATGTCATTGTCCACGAGCTTCACTCAGTCACGGACGCTACAGACTCTCACACTCAGCCGGTGAGCTTCACTCAGCCACGGATGTTACTCATCGCCGGCGAGCCATCGTATTATTCCATGCTCTATGTCCGCAGCGTTTTCGAGGAGCTTTATTTTTTTCGTTAAATAAAGAAACTCTAACCCGCCATCGGTTTCCTACTTGCTCGCCCTGATCCGTAGCAGAGACATTGCTACACTTTTTTTATTTTTTTTATTTCTGGGATGGCTTACAAGAGACATTTTTTTCAATTTGATTTAATAAAAAAATATATATCTTTGCACAATAATGAGTCAAGTGGTGCTGTTTTTTAAATTAAAATTTTTAATTCTTGAACAACTGATTTGTTCACATAGGCCACATTGTTCACATGTTAATAAAGAAAATATTTGTTTAATTTTGCCTTGATTTTTATTTATTTTTGTTTCGAGAAAAACAGAAAATAATCGGTTTAAAATCGAAATGTGGATATTATTTGGAAAAAAATTAGAGATTTTATTTTTAGGCCAAATCGCCCAGCCCTAGTCCTGCGTTTTGGGTTTGTGCTGTAGTATTTGTTACCCCATGCAGCACTAGATTTAGACCACAGGTGCTGCTCACGTTCTTCCACGACTATCATTTCTAAATGTCAAACTGGTGGATTTGAAGGCTTTAAATACATTTGTGTCCCTAGCACTGGAAAGGCTACGAGACACATTGCGAGACGGTCTTTGCAGGGATGGAAGGGGGGGGGGACATTGCATTGTGACGTGAAGGTGTGAACCCAGCGTGAGGGTAAAGGGAGGGGAACTTGTGGACACTGAGGGTCTTCTTGGTTCTGTGTCATTCCTACTCTCAGGAGCTGACTTGTCGGGAGGAGCTGCTCACCTTGCTGCTCTCACTGCTACCCCTGGTGTGGAAGATCCCCGTGCAGGAAGAGAAAGCCCCAGGTACAGTACACGCACGTTTGACCTGCATCCCTAGTAATGCCCACTCATTATGGATTCATCCCCTGCTTTGCCTGGTATGTCCATATTATTGTTGTCAAATATCAATCTGATACCAGGCAACCGTAGTGTAGGATTATCCTCAATACCTTGGTAGGATACCGTTGGCGATATCAGACAGATGGGGTGTTTCAAAAAAAGTGTAAAAGGACTGTACTGTTAACTTGGAATTGGTCAATACAAGGAAAAGTATCCGTTATCTGTTCCATGCATCCCAGTTTCATAACCTGTACCTACATCTACTTTTTGTTTGTTGTTATTCTTCGCTGTAGGAGGAAAACGTTGGTGTAAGGGCACAGGCCAATGTCATTTTTTCATAATTTGTGAGAATAATGGTTTATCTTTTAATATCCAAGTTCTGTTTTAAATAATCCTATTTACAGGCCATTTAAGTCTACACATTGTTGTGGTGAAGAACTCAAATATTTACATTTGTAGTCATGATGTGAATGTGCCTACTGACAAACCTCTCCACTCATTTAGACAATCACATGTCAAATTTGCTGAATGTTTAAGAAGATTCAACTTACATTTTCAGACTCATTTAAATAGGAAGCCCAACATCCAGATAGGACCAGTAATGGCATTCTCAGGGTGACCAAGCTATTTAGTATAGACATGCTAATCCTTTCTATCATGGACTCTAGACATTTTTTCTTTATTAATTCCTGCATGTATGCTAAATTAGTCTTCAAGAAGAGTTTAGCTGCTTTCCTATAAATGGGCTTCTCCTTACTCATCTGACTTCTTCTAATTATCCATTTCTATTGGATTATTTTGTGGAGCGTGTGTATGGTTGATGGCTGGTTTAAGCAGCCTCACCTGGCCCGAGTCAGACTGATTAGGCTCTCGGAGAGAGACCGGGTACATGTCAGTGTTTACCGACTGCTTGGCCTGTAACATCTTACCAACACTCAAATAAACCGGTTTACAACATCTACCTGTGTCCTGTGTGTCGGAGGAGCCCAGAAAAGCAATTTAAGTGGCGTTTAACCTGTGTGTCTTGATCACTCATGCACCACAGGTTTGCAGCCTCACCCAGCCCCAGAGCCTAATCAAACTCGGGCCAGGTGAGGCTGCTTAAACCAGCCATCAACCACACACACTCCACTTATTTATTTAATTTGAGAAAGTTCAATGGAAGTGATTTTTCTCCATTTCTGCCCTTACCAGATTTCACCCTGCCGTCCCTGCTGGAAGTGTTTCTCAGCCGAGAGGTGAGGTTGACCCCTCTCAGAGTTGGACAGAAGGCTGGCTCCGATGCCCAAAACAGTGGCAGAAGGTCGCACGCCGGCAGCGCCACGTGGAAGTCACGTAGGTCCCGCCGCACCGCTCAGCGATACTCTGTGAAGGAGGCACGCAAGTCCCAGCTTTCAACGTCCGATTCAGACGCCAACACGGAAAACAAGGCCGCTGGGCCGGGCCAGGGCGGGACAAGGGCCAGGCGGTCCCACAGCTCCACCCTCCGCATGTCCTGTCAGCATCATCGTTCAGAAGCCCCTCAGATCCACGCATCCGCCACTGCTACTCCTGAAACCATGAGCACACCGTACCCTCACCTCCGAGCCCCCGGCTCCCAAACCCTGGACACGGAAACGCTGACCGACCCGGCCGCTATGTCAATATTCAACCGCATGGAGAACTCTCCCTTTGACCTCTGCCACGTGCTGCTCTCCCTGCTGGAAAAGGTGTGCAAGTTTGACATGAGTATCAACCACAACCCCGGCCTGGCGGTCAGCGTGGTGCCCACTCTGACAGAGTTCTTAACAGAGTTTGGAGATTGCTGTGGGCCGGGGGGGGGTGGAGGAGGAGGAGGTGGAGCAGGGCCAGAGGAGCTGGCAGGAGGCTGGACAGAGGAGCCCATCGCCCTGGTCCAGAGGATGCTTCTACGCACAATCTTGCACCTGATGTCAGTGGACGTGGGTCAGAGCGAAACCCTGCCAGACAGCCTGAGACGCAGCCTGACAGACCTGCTCCGGGCCACCCTCAAGATCCGCAGCTGCCTGGACAGACAGGCAGACCCCTTTGCCCCTCGGCACAAGAAGACACTGCAGGAGGTCCAAGACGACTTTTCCTTCTCCCGCTATCGTCACAGGGCCCTGCTGCTGCCAGAGCTGTTGGAAGGGGTCCTGCAGGTGCTGCTGGGCTGCCTGCAGGCCTCCACCTCCAACCCCTTCTTCTTCAGCCAGGCCTTAGAGCTCATCCATGAGTTCATCCAGCACCGCGGCCTGGAGCTGTTTGAAGTCACCGTACTGCGGTTGGAGGGACTTGCGCGGGCAAGGGACTCGGAGGTGGGCGGTGAGGCTGCTGAGAGGCTGCGGGGCCTCATTGCAGGGGTCCTGAAGATCATCAGCACTGTGAAGAAAGCCAAGTCAGAGCAGCTTCATCAGTCTGTGTGCGCCCGGCGACGCCACCGTCGGTGCGAGTACTCCCACTTCCTGCACCACCATCGGGACCTCTCAGGGCTGCCGGTGTCTGCCTTCAAACAGGCTGCTCGGCGGAACCCCTTCGAAGAGGAGGAAGGGTGCAAGGAGGGGATGGAGGGCGATGCAGTGCGGTACCCTGAGCGCTGCTGCTGCCTGGCCGCCTGCGCCCACCAGTGTCTGCGACTGCTGCAGCGGCTGTCCCCCAACGGGCCGGCTGTCTTGCAGGTGCTCGCTGGGGTGCAAGCGGTGGGAATTTGTTGCTGCATGGACCCCCGCTCGGTGGTAGGACCCATGCTGCATGCCTTCCAAGCCCCTGGCCTGCGCACCTACCAATCCCATGTCCTGAATGTCTTGGGCAGGCTGATTCTAGACCAGCTGGGCGGAGGGCAGCCCTCGGAGAAGGCCAAGCTGGCCTCCTGCAACACCTGCACTCTGGACAGTAGCCAGCTGCCGAGCCTGGAAGAGACCCTGCAACAGGGGGAGCCCTTTGCTGCCTCCCTCGGCCTGAGCTACCGCTCACAGGGCATCCTGCCCAGCGGAGGGGGCACGGAGGACATGCTGTGGAAGTGGGACGCCCTGGAGGCTTACCAGGAACTAGTGTTTGGCGAGGACTGGCAGCTGAGTCAGCAGATAGCTGGCCATGTGTGCCAGCTGACCCTGCGGGGCAACGCGGTAGTGCAGTGGCAGCTGTACACGCACATCTTCAACCCCGTCATGCAGAGAGGGGTGGAGCTGGCGCACCACGCCCAGCAGCTGGGTGTGTCCACTGTGTGCACTCAGGTGTGCAGCTACCACACCCAGTGCCTGCCGGTGGAGGTGCTCCTCGTCTACCTGCAGACTTTACCTGCTCTCCTCAAGTCAAGGTGGGTTTTGGGTGGTTTAACACTTTTCTCAGAGTCTGCTGTTGATTTTATCCGGGTATTTGTATGTACTAGATTATTGTTGGTGCTATTAGATTCATGTCAAATATACAGTGGTGTCTGCAGTCTTCATTATCAGTCATTTTTATCAGGAATCATTGGTAGGATGTCTATAGAGGAGCTGAGGAGGCCTTTTGTATTCCTCTTATATTTTAAGTACTGCAATATTAAACTGCGATCGGACAGTTCAGTTAAACCATCTCTTTTTTTCTACTTTTTTCTATGTAGCAAAAATAAAAGTTATTTCAGAATGAATCAGTCTGATTTTCAGTAGAGCCGGCCACATTCAACAGATCCTGTTGAATGTGGTTGTGAATGTGAAATTTGGTATGCCACAATGCTCTGCTCTGACATGAAGCAAATATGATGATCCAACTCAGAGTTAAGAGAGTTAATCCACTCTGACATAGTTGGTTATCAGATCTGTCTCCCTACGTCACTGCTAACTGCTCATGCCTTTCAATTATTTATCACAGCCCTCTGTGAATTGAGACGTAAGGTCATAGTCTGTTTGTGACTTGGCTATTATACAGACAGTGGACCATGGTGTAGTCTGCTGCAAAAAGCACGGCAGTATTTATTGCTATGAATCAAACGGTGTACCTTCTCAGAATACTAATTATTCATTTAACCATGTTAATCATTAAGTTGATTGTAGTCTGGTTTAGAGTTTCTCTTGACAAGGCTCTGGTATTAGTCAACTTGAGATGATGATTTCAACTCAATTCCCATCTCTCAGACTGTTAAGCTCTTGAATGCTAAGCTCTTGCTTGTTCCATTTGTATTAATAGTTCACAGTGGCTAGTTGGTTCAACAAAACCTTTTTTAAATCATGCATTAGTGTCATTTTTGTATAAATGTGCACTCCCTCTCTGTGAAGTAACTTTTTTCTTACCGCTTTAATTTTATGAGTAATTGGCTAATTGAAGAGTAATTATTAATTATTATGAATGAATTGCACTTGAACCAACAGGAGAATTAGTATTATATAGTATTTGGGGGAAAAATGTGTTCCACACTAGATATCCAGTTAATGCGTAGGTAAAATGTCTATTTTGATGTATCACAAGGTTCTGTCGAGCATGCCAAGCCATGGTTACTTGGATCAAATTGAATCCTGTCACTTGATGTTTGTCATCTGATAATTTCAGTTCCATTTTTATATCCGCTTTTTACTGTGTTCTTATTCTCCCCATGTTATTACTCCAAGGTTCATCCTGATTTGCGATGTTCCTCCACTTGCAATGCTATATTTGTAATCCATAAATAAATGGATTACTCCTGTCTGAGTCTTTGTTGTGTTCTGCAGGGTGATCCGAGACCTTTTCATCAGCTGCAACGGACTCAGCCAGATAACGGAGCTCATCCACCTGGATCAGACGCGCTCCTGGGCGCTGAAGGTGTTCGAGACGCTGATCCTCCATGCTGGCGAGCAGCAGGCGGACGGCGTTCTGCAGGAGCTGGAGAATGCCAACGTCCAAGAGAAGGACGTCATCCTGGGCCTGGCGGAGGAGCTGGGGTCCCAGGGCACTGGGGACGGCCCTCAGAGCCTTAGCAAGTTCTACGAAGGCCTGAAAGAGGCGTGCCCCCGACGGCGGAACCGCAGCGGGCCGGGGTTGGGGCCCGGGCGCAGCCGGGCGGAGACCCACCTCAACACCATCAACCTGTTCCTGTGCGTGGCCTTCCTCTGTGTCAGCAAGGAAGCGGACTCGGACCGCGACTCCGCCAATGACTCAGAGGACACGTCGGGCTACGACAGCACGGCCAGTGAGCCTCTCGGGGGCCGGCTGCCCTACTTGTCCCCCGACAGTGTGGCGCTGCCCTCCAAGGAGCAGGTCCGGCGGGCGGCGGACGTGTGGTCGGTGTGCCGGTGGATCTACCTCGCCAGCCCCGCATTCCAGCGGCAGTTTTTCAGGCTGGGGGGCCTGGACGCCTGCTCCCGCCTCATGGCCATGGTCATACAAAAGCTCACCTGTAAGACCAAGGAAGGCAAGGGCAAGAAGAAGAGGGACAGCAAGGGCAAGACCAGCCCCTCTAACACTGGATCTCCGGCTCCATCCGTGCCCAGCTCCACCATGCCGGAACTGGAGGAGATCGCTCAGGACACGACCAGAGATCCAGCCAAAATGCTTGAGGATGAGTGGCCACTGCAGAGTATTCGTCTCCTGGAGGCCCTGCTGGCGATCTGTCTGCACAGCTCCAATGCAGTCCTGCAGAGGACCGAGCCAGAGCTCTCTTTTCAGGTAAGCTCAATGCTGTATTGTTGTTTGTCATCCGAGTTATATTTCAACTTTCTCTTAATACCTAATGTTGTCGTCTAAATTAACTATGGTACTATGATAGCATTTGCACTGATACCGTAGCTCCAATTACAACATACTTGTAATGACTTTCAGTTTCAAATTGTACTTTGAAATAATAAGCATATCAAGTTTTGTATCAATATTGTGTAAAATGACCTGTGATTAGCATTGTATTACTTTTTTTCCGTATTGCGAATCTGTTTCCTAACCTCTCTCCTCTCCCCATGTCACACCCCTCCGCAGCTCCAATCAGTGGAAGAGACGCTGTGTGAGGTGAGGGACCAGCTCTCACGCTCCGGCGTGGTGAACTCTGACCTGGCCGTGCCCCTGTTCGACTCCCTGCTGAGGGTGGCGCTGGCCCAAGTGTCGTCCTGCCCCGACGCCCCAGAGGAGAAGCCAGACAGGGTGAGTCTTCCCTGGGAATCCAACAAGCCCATCCACCCAGGCAGACCCAGTTAAGGTTGTCTGTGGATGGTCCTGGAGCCTGTGGATGGTCCACGTGAACAGCGTATACTATGCACGATAACCGCCCATGTTAATCGGATAAAGCGGTAATTTCAATTCCACAGACACCCTAATTGGGTCTGCTTATGTGGACTCTCTGTTTACATGTGGAAGATCATCCACATACACTTTAATTGGGTCCGTAGGGCCTATCTAAACAGCGTACACAGGCGATAATAACCGGTGATGGTAATCGTATAACCCCGTCATTTAGATACCACATGTTGCATGACAAGATGCTCACACAACCATGATGGAGGATTGTGTTAATAATACCCAATATTGTGCTGATTGTCAGCATGACTATGTTGACCTCCAGGATGTGACCTCATGTGATTTTGCACATGGGCCATCTGTGGATGTGAACACAAGGCTTATTGAAGTAGGGTAGGGCTGAAGACAGAAGACGGAGACAAACAGGTGGCGTGTAGTGTGTGTGTGTTGGCCTCAAGGTGTTTGAACAGTGGCACCTTCGACTAACTGGTTCCTTTAACTCCAGCGTCTAGCTTCATCTTCCCCTTTTTTAAAGTCACGTTCAGGTTCATAGATATCTTCAAAAAGGTCAGTCTTGGACGTGGGGGGGCAGGATTGGAGATGTTTATTTTGATTGCAATGCTGCAAGGGTTTCATGATTTAAATGAGTGAACCCCCTTTTCCTCTGTGGAATTCATTAGACTTTATTGGGTTTTATTAACCTGCGGAGTAATAATGGTTTGTCCCACTCATACAAGTGCTGTTTTATTTCAGGTCTTAAAATGCCTGTCTGGCTAAACCTTTTTCAACCTTGAGGTATTTGCAAGTGTTTGCATAATACTTTTAACAGCTCCTGTAGCCATGTCATAGACTTCTAGTGAAAACATTGTGAAAGGTATTTTCATGACAATTGACAATTGGATATTTATGCTGCCATTCGACACGCTTTTTAAAATTTAAAATAATCACCAAGGTTACCATGTAAAACAACCTGTGTGTGTGTGTGTGTGTGTGTGGATATAGATGACTGATTCAACATGTCAAGGAACTGGCTTGTGTGAGCTCCTTGCAAGTCAGCTGATATTGGTCCTATGACCAAAAATCTTGTACTTTTTTGCTATAAAACATTTTGCCGGCCATTCTTACGCTGTGCTGGGAGTGGAATTGCTGCTGCTTGCAAGGCGGAGCGCTCTGTTCAGGATCAAGTTTCTGCTTTTTTAATTTATTTTTGTACATTACGCTAGCCTATGTGTAAGGCATTCAGAAGAGGATGGGGTAAGATGATAATGTTAAATAACCGTTTACATTTTACATGGAAGGATTGGGTATTTCAGACACAGGTTTGTTATGGATTATGCATTTAGGTTGCTTTCTTGGTTGTCACCATCCCCTTCTTTCTCTCTCTCCCCCTCCCCCTTTCTCTCTCGCCTCTCTTTCTCTCTCACTCCGTCTCCCTCTTTCTCTCTCTGTCTCTCTCATGCTCCTTGTATTTCCCCCCCTCTCTCCCTCCTTATTGCTCCTTTTCTCTCTCTCTCTCTCTCTCTCTTTCTGTCTCTCTCTCTCTCTCTCTCTGTCTCTCTGTCGCTGCTCCTGGCACCACCAGAAGCTGCAGGTGTTAGTGGAGAGTGTGGCCCCGGTGGGGGACCTGTGTGAGGAGGTAGAGGAGGCACAGGGCTGCGACAGCAAGGCAGCGGGGGAGGAAGAGGAAGGCTACGACGCCGACAGCGAGAGTAACCCTGACGACATGGCCAAACAGGAAGAAGGTAGGTCCTTATGGCTGCTGCTGCTGCTGCTGCCACACACACACACACACACGCACACACGCGCACAGTGTCTCGTTCAGTCTCACTAAATAATGCTAGTGAATTGAGGGTGACTCTTTTGTTACGGACAGACAAAGCTTAAGCTTAAATGGATCAAACTGACATTCAGATCACTGGGAACTTACACTGTCTGGGAACTTTGACTGTTTGTTGATGGTGCTGTGGAGCTCCTGGTACTGGGCAGTAAGGTCTAATTTTGGCTATGGTTTTTCTGACTTCCCTGGGACTATTTTGGCAACACTGGAAATACAATGTCACTACTCACTCATCTCCGCCTACTGTTTACTTTAGTGATCCACTTCAGCTGTCTGATGGTGATGGATTGAGAGGTCCTATGTTTATCTAAACCTCTCAAACAGTGAGGGATTCAACCCTGGGAAAATGGCTAGTACACACCCACTCCATCAACTATTGAAATAACCAGATCCATTCGCCTCATCGTGGCTCGTTCTCTCTAAATAAATGTGTCTCTATGGTAAAATAGCATTGGGATTGTGTAGGAAAGCGAGACAACTTGACTACGAGTCTAACTGTTGGTTGGGAAGGCATGTGGTGCTGATTGTGAATGGCTATGTACTTTATATGACGCATCATATGCTGCCCGTAAAAAACGTTTACACCAGTAAACCACTTTTTAACCAATTTTATTGCCCCCTCCACGGAGTCGAAAGAAACTTTCCCATAATCCTGTTATTTTTGCATTTTCATCCCATCAGAATGTAGTCATTGTTTTCGTCTCTCCGTGATGTAAGCCGAGTGTGCTTTATGCCTCATGAGCTCAATCTTGTGACTTAGTATTTTTCACAGACGCGCACACCACACACACACACACACACACACACTCAAAAGTATATCTTTTTTGGCTTGTGTTAGAGTTGAGCAGGGATTGATTTAGTAGCGGGCTGCTTTTTGGTTGCATGTGCATTCTATGGTGCTCCCTGCTTAACAAGCTCAAAAAGACCTGAATAATACATAGCGTTCACATTTCTCTCACTTTTTATTGTATGAGATGACTGGAACTTATTTCCCCCTGTAGATTTGATACATATTACATATTTCTTATTAAAATACATTGTGTATCAGAATTGTATTATCAGTCTAGTTTTCCTCAGAGCGAATCAAATCAACTTATCTTACGGCTTACAATTCATTAAGCTTTTTCAAAATGATTCCGTCTCACAAGTGCTGAAAATGATTTGGCAATTTGAAGAATCATTTTATTTGATTCTGTTAGCCTTCATTAGCTGCTATGGCTTACGTGTGTATTTGCTAAAAGCATTTTCTGTATTTGTTTGCACACGTGCCTGAGTAGTTGATTACAGAGTGCACCCGGAGAGAGCAAGCAGGCTTCATTAATAACGGGAGGGGTCT